>PVKS010016313.1:0-44203 GCA_004027875.1 Aplodontia rufa
GTGGGAGTAATTCTGGTTTAGGAATATATGCATATCATATTATTACTTTATATGCATTTATGATTGTATAATAATTCAACTCCTTAATGAAAAATTAAAAAAAAGAAACCACTTGAGTGTGGAATGGAGCAGTGGCTCAGCAGTTACAGAGCTTGCCTGGCATTGCCTGGCATGTACAAGGGCTGGGTTCAAACCCCAGCACCACATACACAGCTAAGGATCAGAGAAACAAAGCAGATAAAAAATAAATAGGGTGGTGGCTAGGCGGTTACAGCACTTGCCTGGCATGTGCAAGTACACGAATTCAAATCCCAGCACCCTGTACACAAGGATGTATCCAAGGAATGAAAGTTACATAAAAAAACTAAATAAAAAATGTTTCTCTCTCTCTCTCTCTCTCTCTCTCTTTCTCTCTCTCTCAACTGTTTCCTCTTTCTTTAAAAATAAATAAATAAATAAGACTCTCTCCCACTCTCCCTCTCTCTCTCTCTCTTAAAAAAAAAAAACATTTGAGTGTGAAAATAAAAAAATCAGGTAAGGACGTGTCCTCAGCCTCAGGAATAATGAGACTCGGATCTTCTCTGACAAAGGATAGAGTACTTCAGAACTGGGAGAGGCCTTAGTAGCTCATTAGGTTCCTTCACTTTCCACTTCCTGGACAAACTAAGATTTTGCTGGACCAGGAACGACTTTCCCAGGCCCTTTGCCTGATGGCCCAGCTCATATTAATTTTTTATTAATAAGTTGTTATTGTATAATCATAAATGCCTAGAAAGTAACAATATGATATGCCTTTGTTCTTAAATCAGAATTACCCCCACATCACCTACACACCACTCTCTATTCATCTATATTTTGCCCCTACAAATAAATGCCCTTACATTTAAATGTTTAGATTGTGAATTTTCCAGAATTAAATGATTGCATAAGTATTCTTGGGGGGTAAAAAGTGTGCTACATTGTTGATTATCTCCCTAGTTCCCTCCCTAACCTCCCCTTCTTAATTCCCCTCTGCCTGTCCCCTTTCTGTACCCCGCCATATCTATGGTTGCCCTATATTATGTGTTGCTATGCCTTTGCTGGGTCTAATACATGAATCTGACAACCTTTCGCCCAAGCCTGGGTTTTGCTCCAGCCTCCACAAGTGAGGGAAAACATTGAACCTTTGAGTTCCAGGGCCCACTCTTGACTCTACAGGGTGATGGTCACAGGCTCATAGGTTTGGCTCGCCTGCTGTCTCTGCCTCTTCTGCTATTGGGATGGTCGGCTGGGCCCTTCTTATTCTGACCTACAGTGTCTGACCACTAAAAAGCCACCATCATGAGAATGGTCTCTCATGTGGCCACTAGTCATCTAATAAGCACCAGAAAGGGGAGAAGCAGAAGCAACCCCCCACCTTTCTGTGTAGGAGGAAGCATAGTCAAACAACTCTGCCTTTCAGGTCAGCACTTTGGGTAGATCTGTGGGCAAAGAAGCAACTGTTTCTTAAAGAAATGCATGAAAAGCAAATGGCCATCACAAGAAGCTTTGAAAATGGAAATTCAGGAAATGGTCACTCAATTGCACAAAGTCCAGTACCTCTCTCCTCCACTTCTTCCCTTTCTCCTAGTTTTCCCATGTCCATCTGTTTCAGTGGCATAAATCTCCATTCTATCATTTCTAGATGTGTGGCTTTGGTCAATTCACTGTCCCTCTGTTTCCTCACCTGTAAAATGGAAATAACAGTTCTAGGTGCCCTAGAGATTATGTGAAATGAGATCATGCTTGGCATATAGTAGACAGTTAATAAACGTTTGTTCCCTTCTGTGTCTTGGGTAATGGAAGGTGCACATGTCCTTTAGGCAGTGAGTCTCAGCAGAATAGGAGGGTCCCTCTTCACCAAGCCCTATAGCCCCTTGCTTCTCACCCACTTGACTGTACTGTGGCTGCAGATGCCCCCATGAAGGAAGCATATGTTCAGTTTATCCAGACTGGGAAGCACCTCATTTTAGGCTGTGGTTTGAGTATGTCCCCCAAAAGCTCATGTGTTGGAAGCTTGGTCCCCAGTGTGATGATGTGGGAGGTGATGAGACTTCCAGGGGGAAGTCCTTACATCACTAGGGAGCTGCCCTCAGAAGGATCCCTTTCAAGGGACTGCTGAGCTCTCAAGAGAGCCAGTTCTTAGAAGAGGGAGCATGGCCCCTGAATCACTCCCTGGCTTCCCTTTTGGCAATGTGCTCTCTTTTTCCCATATGTGCTCCTGCGATTGTGATGCCATCACCAGAGCCAATGAGGCTGATGGATCTTGAACTTTCAATCTTCAAAAAGGACATCTAAATGAACCTCTTCTCTACAAAAGTAACCTTCCTAAGGTATGTATTTACAGTAACAAAAAAAAAAAAAAAAGGACTGATGCATCCTGGCAGGGTCACTGTGAAAAGTGTATGCCCCTCTGTCCCAGGTATACAATCTAATGTTTGTGCTCTAGCCCTAATGTTTTCAGTTGTTCACTTCACGAAACCTAAATTTTTCTTCTAAGAAAAGAAAGGAGGAAAGAAAGAAAAGAGGAAGAAAAGGAACCAAGGCCCCAACCTTAATGTAAATGAATCCCAAGAGGGACCTGTTATCTTTGGGCTCAGAACAATGAGTTAATTGAGAGTAGTAATGAAAAAAAGCAGCTGACGCTCATAAACCCACGGGCCAACGAGCAGTTCAGTTCCTGGGCAGCAGGCAGAGCCAGGCTCCCTAGCCAAGCAAGATGTCAATGTTTTCTGAAAATAATTGCCCAAGAAACACTAAGCCACAGGCAGGGATCGAGCTTATTGTAGGTCTGTCATCTGGCTGGGAGCCAACTGTGCTGGCCCAGTGCCCAATGCTTCAAACCTTGAGAAAGCCCCATGCTTTGAGGACATGCCTGCATCTGTAGGACACATATCTAAGATAGATGCTTAACGGGGGTGTCATGTGAAAGCCCAAGCCAAGGGATTTGCTACAGGCTCCAGCCACACCAGTCCAGTGGGGATGGAGCTTGAGGCACTGCACACCTCCAGGCCTCAGTTTCCTAACCTGAATACATTGAATACATTAATACCTGCTCTCCAGGGTTCCTGGCATTGCTTTGAGCATCAAATGAGACAGTTTCCTTGGAATGTAATGTGGAAATAGGAGCACTCAGCAGAGCATGCTGAGGATCAAACTGCCTGCTTAACTTTGGTTAGACTCAGGAAGTGATTCATACCTCCTAAGACTGATAAGAAAATTAAATAAAAATATATATATACATAAAGTATTTGGAATGGTAGCAATGAGGGTAAGCACATATGCTAAGCGCTGAATGAATGTTAACTATTATTTTCAGTTAGGGCTATTCTCAGGATTGTTCTCTCCCTCCATCCTCTCCTCTCTCCCTCATACTAGGGATCAAACCCAGGGCCTTGAAAATGCTCTAACACGACAGACAGCCTCAGTCCCAGGGACTGCCTTGTCTTGCAATGTCTAATCCAAGCTAATGCCCAGAGGCCCAGTTTGGGTTTTTACTTAGCTTCTTTTTCTAATCATTTGTGGTCACATGGGTAGATCACCTATTCTGCTCAGAGCAGTCTTACATTGGACAAAAAGGAGTAAAAAGGGGTAGGCTGAACAGACATAGCAGTGGAAGATTTTAAAGACAGAATGAATGACAATGCAGTCCTAACCCACTGAAATGCCATTTTCAGTGGACCTGAAAATCACACTGCACTGGGATTGCATGCTTGTTCGTCCACCTGCAGAGCCAAGGAGAGATACAATGGCATCTTCAGTGAGCCTTTCATCTGCATAACTGATGGAGTCCCTGGCACAGGAAACTGGGGAGCATGAGTGAGTGTGTATGTATGTGTGTGTGTGTGTGTGTTGGAGAAAGTATGTGGAACGTCCACTAAGGAAAAAAAAAACAAAAAGCCATGTTCCTCTGTAAGGCAGGTTGCTTTGCACAGTGGTCTTCCTGGCTATCGGTCTGCCCAACTTTTTCCTGCCACTGTCCATGAATCTTAGAGCTTCTGAGAAAGCCCTCTCACAAATGTCTTTATATCATCTCATTATTCACGTGTGGCCTAAGAGGGACTTTATGACAGGTGCTGAGTGACGTCGACCATCCTGTGCTGAGCATAAATCCCTTGGCAAGTGCAGGAGCAAAGTCTACATGGCTGTGTCTTAGCATGTCCTTCAGTAAAAGCTAAGGATGACATTAAAGCATAACTGAGTGACTCACACACTGCCATTAGGAGTGAAAACTGGTACAACCCTTTGAGAGTACATTTGGCAGCATTTTGCAAAACTCAAGATGCATCTACCTTTCAACTCAACCTTTACTTCAAGCACTCTGTCCTGCAGAAACGTGCACATGCATGCACAGAGGCACAGACTCAAGCCTGTTGCTTGCAGAATGCCCATTATCGGCAACAACTGGAAGCAACCCTAGTGCTCATTCAAATGCACAAAGATACAAGGATGCTGACTTGCCAGGGTTGTAATAGCAAAACAGAGAGCAAGACGATACAAAATCCATTTACGGGAGCTGTTTAAACATAGAGGTGATTTAGTATGTAGTCTTTGATGGCATGGAAAGGATCCAAATATATATTAAATGGAAGAAAGTAGATTGCAAATTGTTAAATATAGTGAAGTCTTTTTTGATAGTGTAAGCATAGAGGTAAGATCTGGATGAACAGACACAGAACTATTAATAGTTATCTTGGTGGACAAGGAAAGGGAGACTACAGGACTTCTGCCCTTTCTGCGTTATTTATTTCTATTATGCTAGATTTTTTTCCACTGAAGATATGCTAATTTTGAAATATTTTTTTAAATGAGTAAGAATGATTAAGGAACTACACATGAACAAAACAGAGTAAATAAACCAAGGGCTGGGACTATATCAGCACATGCATGGCCCTTGGGACATAGAGCTGAGTTAGAATGCCGATTCAAGGGTTCTTGGAGGAAGTTGAATTTATGCTCTTTTTTGGGAGCTTTGGTGAACAGTGACCATGGTTTGTCAGGACCTGGGGCACAGGCACAAGTATCTGGTCCTCACTGAAGGCTACAAACACCAATCAACTGGTGCATTCTACATTGTTTATCCATAAAGGAACTCTGAGCTCAGAGCAGAAGGACTGTTGGTCAGGATGCAGGGAAGGTCCTTTCCCTTTTCTTCCTGTGGAGCTGGAATGCAAAGAGGCAGTGGTCCAAGCCGGCTCCTGATCGGAACTGATTGGGGTCTAAGCCATCATGGGAGGAAAAGTTTTACAGGGGCCCCATCCCTCACCCAGGCTGGGAACTCCACAGTAGGTTTCCCCTAATTCTTCAAGATCTGGTGTAGGGTGAACTGTACAAGGCAAATCTAATTGTGCACCATGGGCCGTCAATTCTGGGAAGCAGATGGCTAAACCGACTGTCCACAGCTCCTAGTGTCCCGTTGCCGCAGTCCATCCCAGCTGCAGTAACAACATACCTTAGAGCGAGTGGTTTAAAAATTCGTTGCTCACAGTTTTGGACGCTAGGGAAGTCCATGTTCCAGGCCCTAAAAGATTTGGCATCTGCTGAGGGTCTGTTTCTCATCAGGGATGCTTTTCTATGTCCTCATGCAGTGGAAGGAATAAACAAGCTCTCTTGGGCCCCTTTGCTAAAGCCACTAATTCTGCTCGTGGGGGTGGATCTCTCAAGACCTAAACACCTCTCAGTGACCCCATCACCAGGGAGGGTAGGAATACTTGCAGATTTTGTAGGGATACAAACATTCAACCCATAAATGAGTGGTGGGGTGGAGTCCTTCCCAGAAAGACACCATCCACAGCTCTAGACCACTGTGTCCTGGGCTGAGGAACAGATCCTCGATTCTGAAGGTCATCTGGACCTATGGAAAAGGCGGCATTGGGTGGAAAGCATCTGGTCCCCTTAACCCTGTCTCAGCTGAGAGCTTCCATCAATAATGTTGTTTGTGAAAAAAAAAAGGGCCCAAACTCTCACCAGACGTTTTCCAAACTTGCCAGGACCTAGAAGGTGTCAAGGGAAATACCCTTGCATATTTGAAAAAAGACACCTCAAGGAAAAGGCATCAGATCCAGCTGCGAATTGCCAGAGAACATGAAAAACTGTCAATAACAGGAGTGAGTTATAGGGGGAATGGGGACATTTTTGACTCACTGTGAGGAATTACCTACCTAAGAAACTGAGGTTATGGTGCTTGCCTGGCATGCGCGCAGATGCGAGTTCGAACCCCAGCACCACCTTCACAATGAAGTGTCAGAGCAATAAAAGCCACATGAAAAATTAAATAAAATTGATTCTCTCTTTCTGTCACTGTCCCTCTCTCTCTTAAAAAAGAAAAAAAAAGTGAGCTATTTCCTACAGCAGTGAGCTCCCTGGCACAGGAAGTATATAAGCAGAGATGATGATCATTGGCCAGACTTGTTAGAGGGTGGAGAAGACTAAGTAGAAAGCGATGCTCTCTCCGACCATTGCATTAGAATGTGGACTTCATGAGGATATGGACTGTATCTGCTTCTTCATGGTCAAGCAACAAGTACCTGAGCAGCGTTGTGCATACATGTTGAACCGGGTAGTGAAAAGATGAAGGAAGGAAGGACATTGAAGCCTCATGTATTCTTTGGCCAGCACGCATCCTATTGCACAGCAGCATGACTCTGAGTGTCTAATTGGATTATTTTCATTTTCCATAAACCAAGTTTACCTTCCCACCATCTAGAAACTTAAATCCTCTGTGATCTTCAGAGTCATTCAAATCTACTTGAATTCCAGAAATGACTCTTCAACCTATTGGTAAATTAGGCCTTATAAAAAAAATCAGATATGGGCTCTCAACGCACATTTAGCATAGCAAGGAATTAAAGTTCTGGGTTTTGGATACAGACAGTTGACTCTCTTACTTAAAAGTGTGACTTTAGCTGGGTATGGAGGTGCATTCCTGTAATCTCAGTGGCTCAGGAGGCTGAGACAGAAGTATTGCAAGTTCAAAGCCAGCCTCAACAGTTCAGTGAGACCCTAAACAACTTAGTGAGATCCTATCCCAAAATAAAAAACAAAAAGGGCTTGGAATGTGTGTGGTTCAATGTTGAAGTGCCCTTGAGTTCAATCCCCAGTCCAACAAAAAAAAGAAGTATGACCTGAGCTAGGTGTGATGGAGCACACCTGTAATCCCAGAGCCTCAGAAGGCTGAGGCAGAAGGATTGCAAGTTCAAGACCAATATGGACAACTCACAAGACCTGGAGCTCATCAGGCAATTGTCAAGCAGTGAAGGCTGATGGGCTAGTGGGAACAAAGCTGTCACCCACTAGAGAACAATTTAGGAAGCTGACGGAAATGGGGCAAAGGATTGTCTGGTGCTCAGAACTCCTTCATGGGCCAGACAGTAGGGAGTGAGGCCTGCCTTGCTTAGAACTTCACAAGGGCCACAGCCAAAGGAGCATGTTCCCCCATGAGAGGTGCGGTCAAAGAGACTGTCAGCATAAGAATGGCCCTGGACTCTCATCTGGAGAAGTGAGAGGAAGAAGAGAAGTGGCAATCTTTTCTAACCTAGTGGGTAAGGGAAACCACCTAGTAAGGAGTATGGTCTACCGGAAGTTGGGAGCCTTCTTGAGGTATGGAAGCTTCCAGGAAGAAGATAGCTCTGGGGTCCCAGACCTTGGAATTTTCCTGCCATTTTACTAGTCTTTCCCCCATGATCCTAACTCCCTGAGGCCGGAGAAGGTTTAATGGTCTTTGAGATCACCAGTGCTGTGAATAGGAACTGAAGTCAGCAGCCAGGTGAGGTGGCTTCTGTGCACTGTCTGTTCCTTCTGATCCTTGCCCCCCAGGAAGGCACCCTGAAAGCCCTGGGGTCATGTGGTAGTGGGAGCTAGTTCATTTAGTTCTAGAAGCATTTATTGATTGTCTACTTCTTGCCAGGCCAATGCTAGTTTCTGGGAATACATTTATTCACTTAGTCAGCAAATGTTGATAAACTCATTGCTAGGTGGAATGCGTGGCCCACGGCCAGGCAGAGAAGGGCCTGGCAGATTATAGCAATGGTGGAGGTGGGGCTGAGTGAGTCAGTGTGGGTCCTAGGGAGACAGGGATAGGAGATGGGGCTGCAAAGATCAGTCTGATGCCTGCTTGTGGGAGCCTTGCTAGTGCATCCGAATTTAACGCTCAGCCACTGTTGAGTGATTTTAGCCCAGGAAGCAACATGTTGAGACTGGTGGGTTTTGGGGATCCTCATGGAAGTCATATGGGTTGTGGATCTTAGAAGATGAAGCAGAAAGGCAGGGATGTCAGAGGGAAGTAGTTGCCAACCAAGTGAGAGAATGAAGGACTGTACTGGATTAGGGCAAACAATAGAGATTTGGCTCTGAACTCCCCTCTTCCCCTACCAGGACTTGAGCCTTCTAGTCCCTGCCTATACTCCTGATCCCTGGTAGGAGCTTCATGGATACGTGGGAAGGAACCAGTTGGCTCCAAAAGCTATGCTCCAAAGCCCTGCTACAAGGCCCCTACAGGAGTGAGTGGAGGGGCAGGAGGGAAAGGGGGTGTACCAGGTGCTGTTTCAGTAACATACAGGACTGGTGGAAAGTGAGACTGGGAGGGACCAGAAAGCAGCTTGGGTTGCTTGTTCAAGTGAGTTCATTCCATTGTCCCTACTTTGCCCGCTCCTTATGAATCCTATCTATCAGTCACGTCTAGTTTCCTGTCCTCACACAAGTTTACCTCCTGCCATACTGTTGACTACACCCTCCTTGAAATGCTCCCTTCCTGCACTATGCAAACCAACACTTCTGGATTTCTTTTGAACTGACTGACTGCCCCTCACTCTACTTAGCAGGTTCCTCTTTCTCTCCTTGCCATTATATGGTGGCACCCCTCAGAAGTCTGCTCTTCAATGTTTATACTATCACCCTGAGTGAGCTCATCTAACTTCTATGGCCTGATAGCTTGCAAAGCACTGCAAGTCTCTCCCTTCCCTGTGTATATCCCCTTGCTATATGAATTTGCCATTCCTCTTATCAAAAGATGGTATCCAGTTTGCCAGTCCTAAGACCTGGGCTTGCTTGAGCTAATAGGTAATTCACAAAAGTAATGTGAACAAAGACTTAGAGAGCATTTGTGCATTGGTGCTTGCTGGTTCTTGCGTGGCTTCAGACATCAAAATCAACTTGTGAAGGAGCCTTAGCTAGCCTGTAGGAGGAATCATGTGGAAGAAATCAGAGATGATCCAGCCAACAGCCTAACAAACTTTTAAGTGAGGTTATTCTAGACCATTCTCACCCAGAAGAGATCAGCGGACAAACCAACCAGTTAATCCCTGACCAAATTACCAATTTAAAGAATTGTCAGCTTGGTGGCTGAGACAGTAGGATTGTAAGTTCAAGATCAATCTTGGCAATTTAGCAAGACCCTGTTTCAAAATAAAAATAAAGATGACTGGGGATATAGCTCAATAGTAGAGTGTATGCCTAGCATACCCATGGCCCAGTACTCCAAAGAGCAAAGAAACAAAAACAACGAAGAAATGGTCATCTTATGTCACTAAGTTTTAGGGCAACGTATTACACGGTAGAGGCTACTGACGCACATAGATTTTTTTCTTTTGCAATACTGGGGATTGAACCCAGTGGCACTATACCACTGATCTCTATCCCCAGGCCATTTTAGTTTTCATTTTGAGACAGGGTCTCAGTAAGTCACATTGGATGTCCTCAAACTTGTGATCCTTCTGCTTCAGCTTCCTGAATTGCTGTGATTAGAGGCATACACCACCATACCTGGCTTGATACACAGGGTTAAAGTGCCATTTTTATATTGACAACTTCTAAAAATTACCCCAGACAACTCCTTGAGCTCTACCTACTTAAAACCACTTGGTTATCTTACAGCCATGCACAATTAACATATCTCAAGCACAGCTCTTGATCTTTCTCATCAAACTTACTCTTTGTTCTCATCTGTATATTCTTTAACCACCTCATTACTCGAGCCAGAAACCCAGAAGGGGTTTTTTTGTTTGCTTGTTTTGGTATTAATGATTGAATCTAGGGGGGCTATACCACTGAACCACATCCCCAGCCCTTCTTTTTATTTTGAGACAGGGCCTTGTTAAGTTACTGAGTCTGGCTTCAAACTTGCACTCCTCCTGGCTCAGCCTCTTCAGCCACTGAGGTTACAGGTGTACACCCCAGCAACCAGTCCCAGAAGACATTCTTGCTTGCTCACTGTTCTCCATTACCACCCCAAACCCACATCCAGCCTATCACTTAGTTCTTTCAACATTGCCATGAACATTCTATTTTGCCTTCCTGTCCATCTCTACTGTCACCAACCTGGTACAAATCAAGTGATCATTCTCTTGCCTGGACAAATGTAACAGCCTCCTGACTAATCAACTGCTTCCGTTCCTGGCCTTTGCAATTAATTTTCTGCCAGCAGCCGGTTTGAGCAGAACATAATCTCCCACCCCCATTTCACTGTACCTTGAATGATTTCCCACTGTGCACAAAAGAAAACACAAGCTTCTCTCCAGGACCTTTAAGATGTGAAGGATCTGTCTCTCATTCTTTCTTTCTCCAGCCTTCAACCTTGTCTCTCTCACTGTCCTCTCATTTGCTCACTGTCACTTCTTCTTCTTCTTCTTCTTCTTCTTTTTTTTTTTTTTTTTTTTTTTTTTTTTTTTGTACCAGGGAATCAAACTCAGGGGCACTTAACCACTGAGCAACATCCCAAGGGCTTTTTAGTTTTTCTTTTGAGACAGAGTTTTGCTGAGTTGCTTAGGGCCTCACAAAGGTGCTTGTGATCTTCCTGCCTCAGCCTCCAGGACCTCTGGGATTACGGGTGTAATCCCTGTCTCACCTCACTTTTTAGCTGCTTTGGCCTTCTTTCATTTCGTGGTACTCTTATTTATTTTCCTACCTCTAGCCTCCCTATCTGCTGTGCACTTTTCTGAGAATTCTTTCCCTTCCTTTCTGGGCCTGGCTAACTTCCACTGTAACTTTGATGTCATCTCAAATGTGAGATCTTTAAAGAAAATACATCTTTCTTTCTTATTATATTTTAAATTCCTGGAAGATAGACATATTTGCTATGGAATACATGGCTCCTGGCTCATACAGTCCCTCATATTTCTGTTGGTGAATGAATGAATAAGTAAGTAGTTGGCAGGTGACCTCATTTGTTTATGTAGTTAACATATAGTCCTTGAGTAATTGCTGAAGATCAATCCCATCTGGCTTCCAGTGGTATACTGGTAAACATCAACAGGCATGTCCAACTTCTTGGAGTTTGTAGTTGAGTGGAAAGACATCTCTTGATCAAATAATCATCATACTGAGCATATAATAGCAAAAGGAAATTCATGCTCTGAAAACAAAAATAAGTTTTATGTGAACCTAGATTGAAGGAGTCATTCTAGACTGAGAGGTCATGAAGAGCGTTCCTAAGGAATCAACTCTAAAAGCTGAAGGAGGTGCAGAAATGGAGAAAAGTAGGTACTTGTGGAGCAAGCATGCAGCCCAGTGATGGGGAGGGAGAAGGTAGTATGGAAGGGACTGAGGGAAGGCCAGTGTGGAGGAAAGCAGAATCGGCGGAGAGAAGCCTGGGAGCTGGGAGCAGGGAGGGATGCTTATTATTTTATTGTCTTTTTTTCTTTTTTGTGATACTAAGGCCTCACATATGCTAGGCAAGTGCTTCACTGGTGAGCTATATCCCCAGTTCTTGGATGTTTCTTATTCTAAAAGCACTGGGAAGCCTTTTGAGGGGTATGAACCTGGGAGGTGATGGGACTTTGACAAGATCATACAAGCATTTGACAATATTATTCCATTTACTATATAGACACATTGAGAGGGTCAAGAAGGAATGGAGGAGACTCTTGTTAGACCTTCTAGACAGAAGATGGTGCTGTGAGTTGGAGGGAAAGCAGGGAAGATGGAGAAATATGGACTGAGATGAGAAGGAGGATGGTGAGGAAGAGAGAGGATTCTTATGGAGGCTCATATGACCCACCACCATCACTATCTCTACACACACTCACAAACACAAACACATGCTCAAGCACACACACTGCCTCTGCACGTCTTGCTCGAAACTGTAAGCTCCACTTATTGAGGCCAAAGCATTCTTCAGGGATCCCTTTCTTTCTTCATGGAGGCAGAAACGGAGCTGAGTTGATCAAGTTCCTGCTAATTTAAAAACAATGAGAAACAAAGATAAAGGGGATTCAAAATAAACATAATAAAAATGTACACTGGATGGTCTACAGTGTTTAATCTTTGTCCTTTTTACTGGACAGGAATCTAAACTTCCAGACTTTCTGGTTCAATACTGTGCACTGTTCATCCAGACTCCTTGGCCTTCTTCCTTCCTCAGGAAACCTAGGCTACTGCCATGGGCTCAGACTCTGGGACTTCTCCTCTCTTCAACCCAAAGGACTCTTGACTCAAGAGCTTCTCCCTCTGCCAGGGAACCCAGCCTTCTCTCACCCTCACAGACCCCTACTCCTTCCCTTCTCTTGACTCTGATGCTTGCTGCCTGATTCCACCCCCACCCAACCTGCTGCAGCCTCTTGTTAGCCAGGCAAGAAGCTGTCCATGGACTACGAGCCTCACCTTCTGCTTCATGCTTCACTCTGCCACTTTGTTTTCTTTGTCCTGGGTCAAATGCCTCGAGACCCTTTTGGCTAGACTCCCTAGGCTGGAGGCTGTGAGAACAGGGGAAGGACTCTCTCAAGATCCCCAGCCCTTCTCCCACTACTTCCTCAATATTGTGCCTCTCAGCAGAAGCAAGATCCAATAGGATTGCCTGGGACAAGGAAGGGTTCCGTGAGCAGCAGCAGTTGCTCCTCCAGCACTAGAGTTTTGGAGCTTGTAGGTCCGCGTAGCTGAACAGGAATAGAGGCTTGGCCTGCAGGGAGAAAGCTCTGAGTAGTGAGTCTCCTTCTAAGACAGCAAGGGTTCTTCTAGGCAAAGCCACCTTCTAATCCACAGGAAGTTTCCTAATTTGTCACCTCCATTCTTGATAAACCATATGTGACATTGTGTGCCAGTTCTTTGTTTAAAGTCTGAGATGATTAAGCAGGAGTAAGACCAGGCTCAGTGGAGGTTCTGAAATATGATTTAAAAAGTAAATAATTCCTTTTATAAAGATAAGAGGTTCTTAGCTTTGGGGGGAATCATAAAATCTTAGAACACGTAAAAAGTCCTGTCACCAGAAAAATTTACATGTGGAAAAGTGCCCAAAGTGCCACATATGGCACCAGGACTCCATCATTCAGAGGGCCAGGCCCCCGGCTCCAAAAGGCAGGCAGGGGAGTACACAGTACAGAATCCTGGCCTCTACCTGGGTTTAGTCCCCAGGTCCTGGTTGCAAGGAAAGAGCCAGTGAAAGAGCATGATGTGTATTTTCCTTTCAGGGAACAGTCCCACTAGAGAGGGACCCTTTTTCTCTACTGTCATTTAAATTGAGACTCCAGAGCAAAAATTTCCCTTAAAGTTCAGTGGTGGGTCAAATGCTCCTTATGGTGCTTCATAGCGAAAAACCTACATGATGTACCCCATGCCCTGGACCATATCTGCTGTCTCCTCACTGATGAGCCAGACTTGAGAACTTCTAGGTCACTAGAAAAGAGAAGAACCTGCATAGACCCATAGGGGCGTGCGCGCGCGCACACACACACACACACACACACGATCATGCATTCACACGCACACACAAAGGGCCAAGAGATCTGGCTCTACAATGAAAATTTATTTGGGCTCCAGCCTTTACCTGGACAAAATAAATGAAGTCTCTATAATCAAAACCAAAAGGAAACAAAAGATTGTTGGCTTATAAGTCAATAACAGCAAAGTCTGCAGGAGCCCCAGTCAGTCCCAGACTTCTCTACCTTTTAAAAACTTTTATAATGAGCCAGATATGGTGGTGCTTTCCTGGAATCCCAGTGACTCACAATGCTGAGGCAGGAGGATCACAAGTTCAAGGCCAGTTTCTGCAACTTAGTGAGACTTTGTCTCAAAATAAAAAATAAAAAGGACTGGGGATGTAGCTCAGTGGTAAAATGCCCCTGGGTTCAGTCCTCACTACCAAAGCAAAACATTTATATTGAACTCACCCTGCCCCAACCCTGAGCATAAGAAATTGTTTTCACTGTTAATTTGAGTGTATTTCTCCCAGACTTTCCCCTCAAGGTAAAAAGAGAAAATAATTTTTATATGTTTTGCATTATAATCCAATTGATAAACATTTACTGTGGGTCTGCTATGCATCACTGTGTGGCAGACACCACAGTGAAGAATTAGACGCTCCATACGCCTACCCTACATTACAGAAATAGTTCAGGTGCAAGGCGTCTTCCCACAGGTGCTCCAGACTGTCATGTCATCTAGGAGCCGTGGGAGGAAGTGATATTTGACACTTCCTTGAAGGGTGAAAGTAGCATGTGGGGACTCAGCCCCTGGGGCCTGTGTGTCCTCATTATACCTCGTTCCCTTTTACTCTTGCTCTGTCCCTCACCAGGTGTGCAGGTGGGAGGACCTTGGTCAGACTGTGCCACGCAGGTGAGATGTGCAAGGCCTTGGGAAGGCCAGCTGGGTGGGTGTGGGGTGGCAGAATGATCCCGGGGAGGCCTAGGATAGAAGTCACAGGTAAGGTAGCAATGGTGCTTCTGAAATGTTGCAAGAGTGCTTGTTCTCAGAGAAGCCCAACTTCCTACCTCCTTCCCCTCTACATCCGTCTCTTCTCTCATCCTTCCTTCCTTCCTCCTCATTGTGAAGGTAACTCCCTGAGGCCCCAAAGAACCTGGAAATCACGCAAAGCACAGTTAGGATAACTCCAGAACACTACCATGGCCTCCCGAGCTCTGGGCTATTTGCCCACCTCTCCAGGCCCATCTTCCCTTATTTTCTTCATCCAACGCTTTGGTCTTTCTTCAGTTTCTCATTGTCACCACCATGCTTCTACATGCTGCTGGGTTCTTTGTATACACTAGGCTTTCTGCCTAGAAAGCTTTGCCACCCTTATCCCTACCCAAGCATCTCCCTCATTTAATTCACTTCTGTTCATCCTCCAGATCTCTCAAGCACCTATTGATCAGAGCAGCCTGATTTGCTCCTGGCTCTGTGTCCTCATTGGCCTATGCTCCTTCTCATACAGTGAGGTTATATGATTCTCACCCATTTTTTTCCCACTGAGTTATAGGATCTGTGTGGACAGGGATGGGTCTGTTTTTTTGCTTACCATTGTGTCTGAAACCTGTCTTTACACAGCCTGCCACGTAGTAGGCTACTAGTAAGATGAGTGTGTAAGTATTGAAGAATCAATGTGTGCTCGTTACAGGGAAAGCTAGCCAGACTGAGCAGATCCCTGACTCTCACTTTGTGTGCTGAGCTGGCAGCAGAGGAGTCCAGGAAGCCCAGTGGTGTCTGCCATGCCCACGACTGCCTCATTGAGAAAGTGACCTGAGCCACTTCCTTCCTGCATTAGGGGTTTTGGCTTGTGCTATGTGGTTGGAGTGGAAGAAGCCCTAGAGCTCTGACCACAGCTGCCCAGGTGAGGACTGACGGAAGTGCCTCGCCAGCTTGCAAATGGCTGGGTGTGCTACAAACCATACTTTCCAAGAAGGCTTGGAATAAAATTTTGCCAGATAGTGGAACTTCATTTGGGCAGTGGCAGACTTGGGAGTTTCTCATGAGAGGTCAAACTACCATGAATTCGGAAAAAGGGAAAAAAGAGCATGAGGTTTGTACGAGGGCTCTAACCCCAACCTGCCCTGAGCTATTGGTCTAGAAGCCAGCAGGACAGCCCATTCTCTGTAGCCCTGGGACCAGAGGGGTTTTATGGCCAAGGAAATCACATACCTTGCCACCAAACACTCCTAGATGTCCTGTCATGTGCCTTCTTTGCCATTGGGGCTAGTGTTCATCCTTTTCTTTCACATGGAAAGCGTAAGTACAATCCAGGTATGAGGAAAAATGGTTGTTGGCTTCTCCTTAAGGCTGCTCTGAGACTCTAAAGGCAGAAGGATTTTCATTTAGTTATGTTATGGGGCATTCACCTGCTGATGAAATCATTCATGACATCCTTGTGGTTCCAGCACAATTGGGGTCCTTCAGGTGAAATATCACAGCCAGATGAGGACATGACATATTTATGAGTCAGCAGCACTCACTCCCAACCTCCCCCTGTGCCAGGTGCTAAAACCTCAAGGGTGGATGTTGTTGTCTGGGTGCATCTAGCTACTACAGTTTAGTTGTGGACATATCAATGTTGCAAAATCAATAAAAAGGGCATCACTGTATCTATTTCCATGAGGCTGGTTATAGATCTCAAAAAATGAAGATCGAGCACGTAATAATGAGACAAGATGAGCAAAAGGAAGAAAAAAATTTGCCATCAACAAAGATGAAGAATATAAACAATAACAGATGCTGGAGAAGTTCTGGGGAGATTGGAACACTAGCACACTGTTGGTGGAACTGCAGACTGGTACAACTGTTCTGGAAAGCAGTATGGATAATCTTCAAAAAATTAGGGATGGATCCACCATGTGATCCAGCTATCCCTCTTCTGGGTATTTTCCCAGAGGTGTTACAGCAACATAGTAAAATCTATGTTCATAGTAGCTCAATTACAGTAGCTAAATTATGGAACCAACTCAGATTCCCATCACTGGGTGAATGGATCCACAAACTGTGGTATATATATACAATGGAGTTCTACTCAGCTATTAGAAACAATGATATTGAGGCCTTTGAAGGTAAATGGATGGCAATGGAAGAAATCATGCTGAGCATAGTTACCCAAACCCAGAGAGCCAAGGGTCAAATGTTTTCAATCACTTGTGGAGGCTGGAGCTAAACTCATTTATGGAGGCTGGAGGTAGTCAAACTCACATATCAGACCCCGTGAAGGCATAGCAACAGAAAATCTAGGGCCACCATAGATATGTAGGGGGATGTGAGGATAGGTGGGGAGAGGGGAGAGGGAGAGAGAATAGGGAGGGATCTAGGGAGACAATCAACAATGTAGCATACTCTTTATTACCTTGAGAATCCAAATAATATTTATACAATCATTTAATTCTATAAAATTCACAATCTAAGCATTTATATAGCTTGTAGTTGCAAAATATAGAAGAATCAAGAGACTGGGGTGTGGGCGATGTAGGGGTAATTCTGGTTTAAGAACATATGTGTATCATATTGTTACTTTATATGCATTTATGATTATACAGTAACTCAACTCCTTAATAAAAAAATTAAAAACAAATTTTGGCATTGAAAAAATTGAAAGTATTTATTTATATTCTTTTACTTTTTGGTATTGGGGATTGAACACAGAGTAGGTTAACCACCGAGACACATCCCCAGCCTGTTTTATTTTTTAGTTTGAGACTGGGTCTCACTAAGTGGCTTAGGGCCTCTCTGAGTTGCTGAGGCTGGCTTTCAACTTGCAATCCTCCTATCTCAGCCTCCCAGTGATAATCAGAAGAATAAAGAATAAAGTGGGTGTTTGGGAATCATCCTAGGCAGGCTAGAGATGGAGCAACTCTCTCCGACTTGCTTGCATTCCGTGAGAGCAAGGCCTCTGCTTGTTTGTTCTCTAAATCATACCCAGTGTTGAGTGTAGGGCCTGGAACATAACGGACACTCAGCAAATGTTTGTTGAGTAATAAATGAATCAGAAAGGACGTTGCAATCATGATACCAGAGATCAGAATAGAGAACCTGCTGAAAGATGAGCTGGGACAGAAGGTTCAAGAAGAGAAATGGGTGTCCTTTTTCATTTACCTAATGTCATCTCCAAGTATTCTTATTTTTCATGAATAAATAGAAGAATATATGGAAATTTTTCCTTATAGTTATAATTCCTGGTGTATGATAGAATCTCATCCAGTAATCATAAGTAAGTAAAATAAATACTTTATAAATAAAAACTATGTGGAAATAGTTTTCGTTCCTGTGATTCTAAAACCAGAAGCAGTCCACAGATGGCTTTGCTCTGACCTCAGAGACAGTAGAGCCAGGACCACAGTGGAGCTCTGATATAATGCAAATTCTCATTTCTGTCACAATGACCTGGCAGGGGACTCCTTCTAGTCCACCAATGACACATTTGGGACAGGGGACTTTGTGGACTTGATATTTATTTTTTATACCCTTGAATTTTCATTTTTGGTACACAGTGTAACAGTGCTCTACAAAAATGAGTTTTGTGGAAACAACAGAACTGAACTCCACACCCCTGGACGGCTTAGCATGATTCCCCTCAGGAATGGAAACAGTACACTGTGTGACTTGGGAAGCCAGAGTTGACTTAGAGAAGCTTAACTGATTTGATTCATCAGTACAAATTGTCTCTAACGTGGCACATTAGCGATGCCCCCACGTTGTCAATGACACATCCACAAGTATTAGTCACTATACAAACAGAATGAATAGGTTTCACTACACTTCAAGATAAACCTGTTGGAACACTAACTCCATTCACGCAGGGCCCTTTGAACTTGCTCTGGGCCCTTACCTGGCTGTTAGAATACTTATAAAATTTTACGACCTGCTCTATGTGATTTTGCTATCACCGAAGGACACAGATTCAGGTTAGAAATTGCAATCAACACATTTATTGATTATCTTTCTTAGTAACGTATTGTTTTCCCAACCCAGTTTACAGAATATTGTGGTACCCTGATATTTATCACAGGATTTATAAGAACATTTTGTAGGGATGCAATAGTTTAGTATGGTTTGTGTTTTGATAAAAGTTCATTAAGAGAGCAGATAGTATTGTGTAGTGGTTAGAGCAAGAGTTTGCAGGTTAAGATCCACTGGATGTGAATTGTAGCTCCTTTCTATTCATACAAATTCAGGAATGGACTTCACTTGTGTGGAACTCCTTTCCTTATCTGTAATATGCCTGTGAAAACCTTCACCTCTCACCATCTCCACATTACATCCCTTTTCCTTTTTATATACCTCTCGGAAGGCCAAGCATTAAGAGAAGATCCTGGAGGAACAGCCAGGCCTCGTGAAGGGGGAGAGGAAATATAAAGTGGACTGGGAAGGGAAAATAGGAAAGGCTGCAGGAGGGGACATTTCCCACAGAAAGATCACTGTGACAGAAAGGTGTGCTGATGGAAATGTGATGGGTAGTAGGAGTGGGGAGCAGCGCAGGCAGCAAAGAGACAATGTGTTGCCCCAGAAAGGAGAGCATAAAGGGAGATGGGTGGAGAGGTCGGGTTGTGGGAGGCAGAGTATGCACAATTTTACGGTATGCAAAGAGGAAGAAGCTTCATGTACAAAATATTTCAGTTATGTTATATCCTCGAATGATCAACAAAAAAATTGCAAACACTAGTTCTTAAAAAAGATAGCTTTTAAGGCATAGTTAGCAACACTTTTGGGAGTTGTAAACCTATACCTACCATAGAAATATGTGCATCCACAAAAGCTAGTCCCTTAATGGCTAGTGCCTTATTTTTCTTCTTTAGGGAGAGAGAGAAGATAGAATGATAATATTGGTAATTGTAACTATGTAATAAGGTTACTGTGGCATTTCATAAAATACATAAAGCACATTGCTCTACGGTTAGCACAAAGTAAGTGCCAGATCAATACTGGCTATTATCATATGTACATAAACACGGAGAGAGGTCTGGTACAGTGTTACCTTGACTTATTAACCATGTTCATTTCTAATTCATGGAATTTCAGTTAATTTTTCACCATTTTGATCTTTTTCTCTGTAATTTGAATTTTCCCAATGAATGTTGCATCATTTTTATAAAAACTATGAAGGAAGATTTTTTAAAATCCATACTTAAGCAATGAAACATTTTAGGAAATGTAATCTAGTGAAATACAGCTCTGCTTGTAAGAACCTTTCAAATTTTCCTGCTGAAACCCTTAGTGCTAAAATATCCACCTTAGAAAAGGGTACTTGTTTTACATTTTCATGATTAAATGGTCTGCTATCCATAGGAGTTATTTACAAAACAGGAGCTCCTTAATGGTAAGAAGGGTCTGCTCCACTGTGACCCTTTGGGTTAACAGCTTTAAAATGACAGATGTTGATTTTCTAGTTTCTAGATCTTCCATCATATGTTCAAGGATTTTAAAGAGAGAAGACAAGCCAATGTCTCCCAGGGGGGCTGAGTTTCACAGGGCAGGGAAGTACCCTTGTTTTCCAGTGCTTAACACAGTGGCCCACACACTGCAGGTATTGTATGCATGTTTTTATACTGAATGAATGTGAACGAATGAATGCTGAATCCATGGGCTGAGTTCTGCTTGGGAGGTAAGAGGAGTCACACCCTATTACATACTCAAATTGGATTAGGAAATTTGGAAAAATTAAATGGAAACAATATGATTTTTAAGTAGGAGCAAACATAAGACCAAAATTGAAGCAGAAAATTGAATGACTCTTTGCTGAGGGCTTGCAGTGTGTCAGGCTTGATCTGAGTGTTAAGGACTCACTTGTGAAGAGGAGCTTAATTACAGTGGGGAGTGAAGACTTTGATCAAGTCAGGACGTGTGAGAATCAAGTCCCAGCAAATCAAGAACTGGATGCTCTGTAAGTGTATAATGCGGGGACCCAATCTTGGTGGGGTGGGGAGGAAGGGAGGAAGGAAGGGTGAACGTGGACAGGGATGGCCTTTGTAAGAAAGTGGTGTTTAAGTGAGACCTACAGTTGATGAGAAGGAGCTGGGCAGGTTCAGAGTGCTAGGCACAGCCTTTCACACACACACAGAGAATGAGTGAGGGAACAACAGGCACAAAGATCCTGATTTGGACAAAAGCCTGTGAAATGTGAGGAACAGAAAGAAAGCCCATGTGGCAAGATACAAGCAAAAATGTTGGTGATAGCAGGAACCACACCACTTAAGGGAGTGGCCAAGGAAGGGGTTTCAGATCTTATCTTAAATGCAATGGGAGGAGCTTGCAGAGCTTTGATTCAAGGTGACCAAAGTTATATTTACATTTCAGAAAGGGAATGGGGAGTTGAACCCAGGGCCTCCTGCGTACTAAGCAAACACTGAGCTACATCCCCAACTCAACTTTGCTTACCTTTTGACATGTGATAGCTGCTAGGTGATAAAGGGACAGGACAAGGCTACATGGAAGCAGAAGTTGGTCTGGGGAGATGCAATAGCGCTGTGGTGCTGACTTCTTGTTGACAGTGGACATGGAAAGAAGTGGTTAGATTTGACATATGGCTTGAGGTAGAACTGGTGAGAGTGGTCACCGGTAGAAAGTAGAAGTCAATCCTGACTACTCCATCAAAACAGCAGCCATTGTTCTTCTTCATCCCAGAAGTATCTCCCCAACCTCTGCTCATGGATTTATTTTTCTGCCAGGTACTTATTATTACTATGTGACATACTAAATGTTACTTATTTTCATATTTTAAAAAATGACCTATTAAGTATAACTTGAATTTTTGTCTGTTTTGTTTAGTATCTTATAGCTGATGACCAAAATATGCTTGATACTTACTAGGTGTCCAATAAAGATTTATCATCTTATTGAATTAAGGAGTAAATAAACAAATAAATAAATGAGGGTGAGAGACAGGAGTGAGTGTGGAATGTTTTTAGTTGGCTATTGCTACTGAATAAACAGCCCCAGAATCTTAATGGTGTATAACATTACTTTTTCTCATTCATCAGTCTGTGAAACAGCTTGGGTAGAAGTGTATCAGGCTGCAGTTCTGTTGAACTGGTACCTTACTGGGGGTTTGGGGTGACTTGGGTCCCTGTACCTTTTCATCTTTCTTGGACTGTCAGTTACTGTGGTCTGATCTTCTAAAGATGGATAGCAGAACAAAAGATCAAGCTGAACCATCAAACATATTTAAGCATATCGAAAGGTTATGTTCATGTCATGTCTACTGGCCAAAGTCATCCTGGCCTAATTCAACTTCAAGGGAATATATTCTGCCTTCCCCAGTGGAGGATACTGCAGAGCTCCATGGCAAAGGCCATGGGATATGCCATTCCACGAAAGGAAAGGAGTGAAGATTTAGGAGCAATAACCCCATCTACCGATGTGATTGACATATATGGCTTGAGTGACTACGTGGTGAAACTGTCATTTCTTGGTATGGAAAAGGCTGAAGCAGGACTAGGCTGGGAAGGGAGTTCAAATTTGGACCTGATAAATCCAGTGCCAATGGTGCATGTTGTAAGAAGTAGAAGTATAACTAGCTTAAACAAAAGCAGACTGTAATTGGAAAGTTTAAGGAAGATCTTTAGAGCTTCAGGGTATAGCTGGTTCCAGGGTTTCAAAATATTTCATAAAGAATTTGTCTTAGCTTCTATTTCTCCATTATCTCTTTTTCTTCATTGCCACTCTGTAAGTTGACAAGATGGATTTTGGTAGACACAGAGTTACCCTTAGTTTAGTGATGACAGAAGGAACTTTTCTCTTTCACCATCCATACCTCAACCTAAGGAATGATGCATGTTATTTCACTTAGGTCACATGAACATTTATGAGCTGATCATGGTGGCCTGGGTAGATGGGATATTATGATAATCATTCCAGGTCATGTGCCCATCTCTGGGGTGTGGGTCTAGATTGTGGTTAATATACAAGGGGAATGAATGGCAACTCAGAAGAAGCAGGAGAGAGAGGATTGTAAAGGAAAAGCACTGGTAAAATAATTAACTAATACAGTCCAGTAGGGAAGATAAGAGGGTAGTTGCTTTAGTTTGGATCCAAAATGTCCTCCAAAAGTCTGTGTGTTAAAGGCTTGGTCACCAGCCCATGAAACTATTAGAAGGTGGTGAAACTTTCAGGAGGAGAGGTCTGGTGGAAAGAAGTTATGTCATTGGGGGCATGGCTTTGAAGGGGTATTGGGACCCTGGTCTCTCCTCTTCCTTTCTCTTTTTGCTGTCCAGCTGCCATAATGTGAAAAAAAAATCTCCTCCCCTCCACTGCATGTTCCTACTACGAGGTGCTGCCTTTCCACAGGTCCAAGCAATGGGTCATCTGACCATGGACTGAAACAGTGGAAACCATGAACCAAAATAAAATTTTTCTTTCTATAAGCCAACTGTTTCAGATATTTGTTACAGTGATAGAAAGTCAACTAACATAGTAGTTGAATTTAAGAGTCTGGAATTCATTAGCCAAGTCCAAATGGGCGCACAGATTTAGGTATGGTCTATAACAGACGGTACCAGAGGCCTGGAAAAGAATGAGATTTCCTATCAGAGTAAGAAGGGAAGAGGGTTGATTGCCCTGTAAAATGAACACATATTTTATGTAATAAATCAATTTGTTAACAATATTTTGACATTTTGGCTTATTAATAGGAAATGCTTGTTTTTAAAACAAACTCTTGTGTTACACTTACTATATGTCCACACTCTTGTATCTTGCAACTCTCATAAACATTCTATAAAATTGATACTACTGTTATCTCCATTTTACAAATGAGGGGACTGAAGCGTAGGTTGGGTATGAAACTTGTCCAAGGTACACAGGTAGTAAGATAAACAATCTGTGTTCAAACCAAGAAGTCAGCTTCTGAGTTCTCATGAGTAAGATTTCATGCAGTTCCAGGGCGTCCTAGAGAATGTGAAATTTTTGTCTGTCCTCCCTCCCCAATTTCATAGCACTCCCAGCTTTTCACCTGCTGCTCTGGATTTGGTTCTTCTGAGACCATGTCTCTGAGGATGAAAACTGAGATTGTTGAACCATGGAGGTTAACCGAGTGAACTGGGGGAGTATTTGCCGGCAGGAGAAACAGATGCTGCTTAAGTCAGGAAGAAGCAAGTGTTCTCTCCAAGCCCTGCTTTAGAAAGCCTCTTTGTTTTATGACTCTGGGTGCAAGCAACCCTTTTAATTTTGTGTTTTGGATTCCAGCCATAGGAGGCCTTCTTTAATGTAGCAGATGGCTGGAGACAGGCGAGCCAGGTTCCTCCACTCTAAAACAAGCTGCCTTCCCCAGAGAGGAGTCTCCTAATTATGTTGCGCTGAAAAATAAAATTGATAACTTAAAATGGGCACATTAAACATACACCACCATCTTAAGCATCTGCATATGTGGAGACCAGGAAGCCTTTTGAGAATACAATGAAAGCCATGGTTTTTTCCTGCAGAAAATTCGCACATAGGTATATACACAAAAATATGCACAAAGGTCTCATGCATTCTCTCTCATTCATTATCCCAGAAGCTTCAAGAAATCTGTGGCTGCCAGATTCCTGTGCTTTCAGTGGAGGCAGCTGCCATTCTTTTACTTTTCTCTTCCCAGTACATTATGATTGCAACTTCTGTGTTGTGAAAATAAAGGGATTTGTCTGTGGATTATTACAGAAGCATTTCACACCAGAACACCAAAGTTTTACTGGGAAAAAAATCCTTTTAAATATTCTATAAAATCACTTTAGTGTATTCTCTGGTTGGCATAGAATTTTGGTTCATTCTCTTAAAGACATGGAGCTTAAAGAACATGAAGCTTTTTCTGATCAATTGTTAACACTGATTTTTTTGGCTCTCTGGACTGTGGAGTATATCTTTGTGCATCACTTCTTGGGAACTTGCTCTTCTTGGAACTCTTCTCTGTTTTGCTCTGGCTCTGGCACTGTTTCCAATATTAAGGATGGGGTCAGGGGCTGGTCTGCAAGTTGAAGGACATACAGGGATTTCTCAGAGGTTGGAAGGACCTTGTCTGGAGGATCCATACAAAGAAGTGTTTACCTGATATTTAAAAATGAAACTTAAAAAATATTAACTTGGTTAATTATTCCCATTCTGCATGTCCCACGCATTGTCCCATCTTTCCTGAAAATTGCCTCCTTCTTAGATCTGGAAAAATTCAATATAGGAATAGGACATAGACTAAACATTGAGGCTAATTCTCTGAATGAAGTGAAAAATTTAGTCACTTGAATAAAATTGAAAGAAAAGGCCCATTTCCTTTCCTTTCTTTCTTTTTTTTTTTTTAAGAGAGAAGGACAGCGACAGAGAGAGAGAGAATCAACTTTTATTAAGTTTTTCACATAGCCTTCATTGCTCTGACAATGGGTGCTGGGGTTAGAACCCATGTACTTGTGCATGCTGGGCAGGCGCCACAACCGCCGAGCCACTGCTCCAGTCGGCCCCATTTCCCTTCTTAACATGAACTCAATGAAAGAAAAACGGGGGTTAAATCAAGGTTTCTCAACCTCTGAACTATTGACATTTTGGGCTGGATAATTCTTGACAGAAGGTGGCTGTCCTGTACATTGCCAAGATATTGTAGCAGCATCCTGGCCTTTGCCCACTAGGTGCCAGTAGCAGTGTCCCCCTGCTTGTGACAACCAAGAAAGTCTTTAAACCGCCAAATGTTTCCTGGGTGCAGTCACCCTTGGTTGAAAAGCAGTGGGCAAAATTATCCAGAAACAGCTTTCTCTACAAGTAAAGTAAAATTGAGAATTGAAGCTGCTGATCTTGATCAGGTGAGTGGCTGAACTGAAAAGGCAGCTTGTCTATTTTGATGTCCCACTGATTATAAGATCAGATCATCCTGTTCTACATTTGGTTTTAGATCAAAAGTAGAAACTTATTCCATTCCAATGGCTCTGGCAAACCTGATCATTTGTTTGATAATCTTGACTATATACATAGCAAGTCCTCAGATTTTCTACACCTTTTGAGGTCTAGGTAATTTCACAGTCCTTTTGGAAAGCTGCTGGAATCTGTTCCTCCCTTCTATATAATTATCTCTTCCAACAAAAGACCTAAGCCGAGCCCTCACAGTAACTTTGAAAAGTTGGAGTCTCTGGTTGATTTGATCAATATGTGGACTCATAGTTCAGGAAGCAAAACTGTTGGCTTTAGGTTTACAAACCTAACTATTGAAAAGAAATCCTGTAATCATAAAGCTTTCTTACATATGTGCCAACAATTTGTTTGGGTAAGGATTTTAATGGCTATTTGAAGTGAGGAGTGGCTGTAGCACACGAAGTATTTAAACCAAATTGTTATACCCTGTAATGTTCAACAAAGTACTTTGTAAACATCAGTTCTGAATAAAAGGTATCCTCTAAGGCAGGGTTATAGGCACTTCTGGGAGCTGTAAACCCATGCAGGCCCCAGAAATATGCTCATTCCAAGAGCTGGAAATGTCTGATTTAGCAACAAATGACCAGTGAATGTGGCAAAGGGTTAAAGTACACAGACTTAACTTTCAAGAAGTTTATGACATAGTAAAGAAGTTTAACATGTAGACCTGATGTAGACCTGAGATTGCAAATTGATGGCCAGCAGGCTAAATTGGGACCATGGATTTATTTTGTTTGGCTTGTATAGGGTTGGCCACCTGAACGTCTAAAGGAGGAGACAGGGCTCTACATTGCTAAAGAGATTAAACTGAGATTTGGTTTTTGCATAAAAATACAAGTTTCCAGCTTCCTTTGAAAAATAAGATCTGCCAACATTGGGCCCTTATTCCCACATTTCCCCCTGGTAACAGTTGGCTGAAGTGGAACAGCAGCTGTTCTCTTTGGTGGGAGCAGACACTCTCTGGTTCCCCTCTCTGGCCCACATTACTCCCTCACCTGGCCTCAGTCACCATTTCAGATGGCCACTTAAATGCTGAGACTTCTGCAACTTTTTTTTTTTTTTTTTGTCTCTTCCCCACTGAAACAACTTAGTAGAGCCTGGAGGAAAATAATAGCCGACTCATTTGTGTGTCAGGTGATATGACAATGACTCTGGTCACAAAGGTGGCAATAAAGGTGATGAGAAACTGTCAGATTTAGGATGTACAGTATTGAAGGTAGATTTAACAGGATTGAGGAAATGGATTAGCTTGTGAAAGACAGAATTAAGAATGATTCCAATTTTGATTTTTAATTTACTTAAACAGAAAATCCACAGTGGAATAGTGGGAGACCAGTATTGACCTTTTAAAATTAAAACGAAATTATTTAAAAATTTTTCCTCTGTAGTGCTCTCCAAATCGGGTGCGGGAGGTGATTCCATTATCATATTCTGGGGAATTTGGAGAGAAACAGCTAGGAGAGAGAGAACCTTAATCACTGAGAACAGGAGAAGGGGTGAAGTTTGTCAGCCTGTGGGCGTCCTCTCCGCGCCTGTGGTCCACCCGCGTTCCCAGGAGATCTCTCTCGGCCAGGAGTTGGAGGAGTGTGCGTCTTCATTACTGGGGTCGCTCCTCCAGCGGAGCTGAACTCCAGGGCCTCAAGATTGACCCTGGGAAGCGGTTTTATGGCCGCAGCTAGGAAGAAATTGAAAGAAGTTCAGAAGCTGGTTTTGAAGCTACTTTTGCACAGAAAGAAGACTCTTCGTTCGGATTTATATTACAAATAAGTAAAAACGAAGTTTGATCTGAAGATACTTTATATACGGCGGAAAATCAGGACAATTACTTTATGATAACGTGTGTTCGTTTGGTTTGTGGAGGCTACTAGTGCCCACAACGAACTCCCACTCGCAGGCCTGGCCACTGACGCTGATCCGAGGCTGGGGTTTGCGGGCGCGCAAGCAAGCGCCCAGGTACCTTAGCCGCCGGGGTAAGGCTTCCCCTCCGCCCCGCCGCGGTCCCGCGGCCTTGGCGCGCATGCGCAGCCAGCGGGCGTCCTCCCAGGCTCCTTTCCTTCCTCCCTCCCTCCGTCATCCGGGTTCTGGGCGAGCGGGCGCCTTGCGCGTGTCCTGCGGCCGAGCTGCTAATAAAGTTGCAGCGCGGGGAAGCGCAGCGACGGCGCCGGGGGAGCGCGCCCAGCCGGCCCGCGAGTGAGTGAGGGGCCCCGGGGCGGGCAAGCGGGGCCGGGGGCTTTTGGCTCGGCGCGGACGCGGCTCGCCCTCGGGCCTTAGCGGGCGGACTAGGGCCGAGGCGGGGGCGTTCGGCCGCGGGCGGGGCGGAAACGGCCCAGGGCCTGTGAGGAGGGAGGTAAGCCTAGTCCTGGCCTGCCGGGGTCCAGGCGGGCGGGGATGAGTCTGCCCGTCCGGCTGCCGAGGCCTCCCCCGCGGCCCCGCGCGTCCTGAGGCGGGGCCGGGTCTGGCCCTAGTCTCAGCCCCGCGGTTCCCGCCCGGACAATGGAGGCAGGCTTTGTGGACTCCCCCAAGGGACTTCCCTGGTCCCGCTTCTGTCCAGTTTGCTACCCTGCTGCTTCTAAGAACCACCCTCGAAACATACCCCGATAGGATTGTCCTGCTCGGCGGAGCAGCTGTTATCTGCTGCACCGTAAAGCTGTCCAATGGTCTGCTGAATCCGTGCCGCCGTCTCTTTGTATATCAAAGATAAGGATCCACGCTTATCGGTGGGAATTACACTCTGGGCATTGGTGACCTGCTGCTGCACTCAGCTGGTACTTAGATCTGGTTTCCACCACTTGCCATGTCAGCTTTCAGCATTGCAAAGATTTCTTCTACTTCATGTAAACTTCTGTAAGCTGCAAAAGAGAATGCTCAATCAATGTCTCTTTGCTTTCACCGTGTTCAGCCCCTGCCCAGGTCCTTAAATATTAGTACTGGAATTCGTATTCCAGTCTGTTCTCCCTCCCCCTCCTCTTTTCCCCTTTTCCCTTTTCAGCTGCTGTTATTACGTGGAGTTTGGAGCCTAAGCTTTGAAAACTCCCATGTGGCGCCTGTCTTAAGTCGGAGCATGCTCAGTAGCCAAAACAGATTTAGGTTGCAAAAAAGAACCCGAATTAGGATAGTTGCGGTATTTGGAGGTTTGCCCGTTTGCTAACCAAAGGTTCCAATTCTGATTTTGATGACATTGGAGAATGGAGCACAGGCCAGCCTAGAGGTGAGGAATGCCTGAACACCCTCGGCCAGATCTTTATCTCAACTGTAAAGACAAAGTTTCCTGACCAGCTGGAAGTCTAGGGGGTGGGACACCGGAGCATTCCTGGCTGCTTTTGCGTTTAAATGGGTGTGGTGCTAAGTGTATCTTGTTTACCTTGTCTTTCCGTGGAAAAAGTTTTGAAGTCTGGGTGGGTTTGTCACATCATACCTGTTGCCTAGCACTACCAGAAGTGTTCTTATCTAGCAACAAAGACTGGATAGATGGAGGTTGAGGTTTGGCTTCCCAGAAGTTGAGTGGTGGGTTTTGGTTTTGATTTTTGTTTTTTGTTTTTTTTTTTTTGGCACTGAGGATTGAACCCAGCGGCACTTTATCACTGGGGTACATCCCTAGACCTTTTTATCATTTTATTTTGTGGCAGGGTCCCACTGAGTTGTTGAGGCTAGCCTTGAATTTGCCATCATCCTGCCTCAACCTCCCCGATCTCTGGGATTACAGGTGTGCACCCTGCACCTGGCAACAAGTGTTGTTTCTTAAAATTCATTTTAAAGCTAAAGTGATTAAATTTCCATAGAGTACCTGAATGCTAAGTGAATTAGTTTTTTAATTTTAATTTTAAAAATGTAAAAGTTGAAAACCTTAGGTCTCCGTAGATTTAATAGCATTTCAAATAGTTTAATATTTCTGCTAGATGCCACTGTGGTAGTGTCGGTTTGGAGACACAAACTCAGTTTGATACACATTGATCTGATATATTATGAAGTTAGTGTGTGCCAGGTTCTGTAAGAATCAATTTGTGAATCTGTTATAAGATTATATATAAGTGTGTGTGTGTATATATGTATATATATATATATATATATATTCATATTCAACTCCTTTGGTAACTTGTGTTTTCATTTTCTTTTTTTGTCTTAAGGTGAACCCTGAAATTATGAAAATATAAAAACAACTGGGGAAGAGACAATTTAACAGTTTGCAACCTTCACAGTGGTTACATATAAGTTCAGATTTTTAAATTTTGGATTATACATATTATGCCTAGATTTTGAAAACTTATTTATGATTTGGGATTGTCCATATACATCCTCCTTTCGTTCCTTTTATGTAGCTGCTCCCACAGGCCTTTTTACCTAACTGCTGTTGCTACATAAACTGTCCTTTGTTTGTTATAAATGCCCATTCATCATTTTGTGCTTCATAGCTGAAATAGGCAGTAAAGGTTAGACTGACTTTTCCTCTTAAGTTTTAAATACATCCATATGACATGGCCTAGTTAAAAAGAGGAAGAGAGGGGCTGGAGCGTTGGCTTGGCCGTTACAGAGCTTGCCTGGCATGCGCAAGTACATGGGTTCAAACCCCAGCACCCACGTACACAACTGAGTGTTGGAGCAACGAAAGCCTTGTGAAAAACTCAATAAAAATTGGTTGTCTCTCTCTCTCTCTCTCCCTCACTGTCCTCCTCTCTTAAAAAAAAAAAAAAAAAAAAAGAGGAAAAGAACTAGAAAAAAAAATTTTTGTAGGTTCTGTACAGATCTAGTAGTATTATCAACCTGTCTGGTTCACAGTGGTAGGCGCCACAGATTGATAATGTGTTGCATTTCTTTTCCCTCTGGCAAAGTGAGCTATTAATTTCAGCAGGGAGACTGTAGCAGAATGTTGTTACTAATGAGGTTTGAATCAGATTGTTGTTTACTGCTGGTTATGTAACATGTTATTGAGAGTATTATTAAAAGTTGCATTCTGTAGCAAGGTAGAAAGGCAAGTAGATTTGCTAACTCTCTTCACTGGGTTTTAATTCTTGGCTGAACCTGAAGGCACATTAGAGTATAACCATAATTATACCTGGGCAGCCTGTCTGTTTCCTGTTTTCATCATGAACTCAAACATTGTGATTTGCAGTGATGATCTTTTTTGTCCTTTGCGTTAAATAGAGGCAATGTGTTTTCCCTTTCTACTGAAAACAGATTTGTAACTTGGTCAAATCAAAGATTTTAGTGTTTTGAAGACTAGGCAGTAAAATGCCAAGCAGTTTTTCAATTCTAAGTAACTTATTTTGAAATGCCATATAAAAACTCCATTTCTAAAATTATTCTTTGATTATGTTTTATGTAAATTTTAATATTACCAGCAGCTTGTAGAGTCTTTGAATTAGGAAAGCCCTTTTTTGTTTATGACTTATCAGTAGTTGTTATTACCAGATGTACATGTTGGTTTAGGCAGTGAGCCTGACATCTGGGTGAATTTTAGAGCTGATATAAGTACACTGTAGGATGTAGGTACACCCTGTGCCCCCATTTATCAGTCTTGTATATTCTCTTTTTTTTCTAGATGGGCTATGTTCTTTGTCTCCTCTTTGTGCTTACAAAGAAGAAAACAAAATTTGTGTTTCTTCAGATACCATAGACATCTTATTTCCTGTGGTTTGCCAGTCTGTTAGACTTTATAAAGAACGGTAGCCAGAGGAATGATTCTGGATATTCCAATATCCAATCTGGATATTGGAGAAAAGAGTATCTGGGAAGGTAGGACTCAAGAAATCTGGGGTATACAAATATAGGTGCTTTTTCACCAAAATGATGAAGTATCCTTGGAAGCTGACTCATGTCTTGTTTTAATTTTTCTTTTAAAGTTGAAGGGAAGGATTTAAAAATCTTTTGAAAGACTTAGGAAACGCTGGATTGTTGTTAGGACCAGCTAATGTCTGTAGTTTGTAGATTGGTACTCTATGGGAATTTGAAAATGGTCTTGTCTTTAACTGAATTTTTTCTTTTTCCGTTTATGTTGTTTTGTTATACTGAAAGTAATGGGGAGGGAAAAAAAGTGTCTTATCCACAACTTTCTCAGAGCATAGCATCTGGTGTGTGGGGAGGAAGTTTGCACTTTTCAAATTTAACTATGAGCTCAGAATATGACTGGTATTTTCAAGGCAAGTTTTGTTTTGTTCAGTTTTGTTTTCATGCTGTATTAGCCTCTGCCTAGCATCCTATCTGGTAGGCTATAGAGCTTGAGATCTAGTTATTCTGGTTTGTGTTTTCCCAGGAAGAGGGGATACAGCAGAAGTAATTCAAAATCTTTCTGTTTTTTTTTTTTTCTCCTGTATTCACATCTTACCCACTTACATTGTGTAGTTGACTCATTGATCATTTTCCACTTTTGGAGTTGAGTGTAAAGAAAATGAATGATGACTAGAACTGAAAAAGTACCCACAGCTTTATTTATTCTTTTTTCTACTAAGTGGAGGACTTGAACTGTGGGATTTTTTTCTGGAGAACATCTTCGCAATGCATTGGGGTATATGTTGTGCACCCAAATTAGCTTTTTATGCTCCAGAGACACATCATCAGTAGCAGTTTGGTATCTGTGTTTGGTGATTTTATAATTTACAGAAAAACACTATGAAGCTTGACCAGCTTTGTGCCTGGTCCTGTTCGTACAAGCCTGTACAGGCACGTTCATATACTTCTGGTAACAATGCAGGGAATCTTATAGGCTCTCTGGAGGTGAGTGAAACATCAAGATCAGGCTCTGCTTAATTAGAGGACTTACAGGAGCAGGCAAAGCTTAAAGAGTGATTAAAAACTGGGAAACAAAAGTCTGCTGTCAGAGAGATTGAAAAGTAGAGACTTGTGTAGGCACAAAGAGAACAGGGAACAAAATTATGTTGTGAAAAGTGTTAGGGATCATGAGTTCAGCTCCTGAAGGGGTTTCAATCTGCTTTGAGAATTTTTCACGTCTTTGGGAATTGAGCATCGTAATTGGGAAAAATGGTGATTTAACTATTTCTCTAATAATTTGGGGTTCATATGATTGTATCCTCTCTTCTGTATAGATGCCCCCATTTAAAAAGAAAAAGAGAAGAAGAAAGAAAAAAAATTTCTGAAATCAGAAGAGCTACGGGCAAATTTGTTTTTTGGTTTTTCTTTTCTGTAGCTATGAGTATGACTTATAAGTTTTGTGGTAATCATATATCTGATTTAGGTTGCTTTGACAGTTGTCCTGGGTCTATTCTTGCAGATGCTTGGTGACTACTGTTGACATTAGAACTACAAGGGCAAAAGAATTTTTCAAGTTTTACCCCCACAAATCCCCTGGAAAGTCACTCTTGGATGTATATATGTGTGTGTGTGTGTGTGTGTGTGTGTGTGTGTGTGTTTGTATACATACACACATGCATTGACTCTCTTCTGTTGTGGATATTTGTGAGCTTTTTGGTTCCCAAACGTTGCATAACATGCAACTCTTGTTAAAAATATGGGAGGTAGGGCCCTACTTCTAAGCTTAATGAATGAATTTTTAGGGATGATGTTGATTTTTTTAAGCACTCACTTATAATTCTTTTTTTCTTTCTTTCTTTGAGGCATGGTCTTGCTATATTTCCAAGGCTGGCCTCTTCACTCCTAGGCTCAAGTGATCCTCCTGCCTTAACCTTCTAAGCAACTAGGACCACAGGTGTGTGCTGCTATACCTAGACTAACCTGTATTTTTGTTTCTTACAGGTTTGGTATAGATGATGGTGGGTTGTAGCCCATATGAACCTTCATTTATATGTGATGATGTGCTCAGGAGATTTTGTTTTGACTAATGGTGTTGGAATTGGGAGGATTGATTTGCTTGCCCTTTATTTTGGATTGAAGCAATCCGATGTTGGAGTAGAAAGTGAAGAAATTGTTTATGTGAATTTAGAAGTCTGGGCATGAGCTACATGTGTCTGTCTCTGTGGTGAGGGTGTTTAGAGTCTGTGTGTGAATGTGTGTGCGCGTGCGCGCGTTTATGGGAATTGGTGGTATGTCTTTCTTCTGTGGTTTGAGGAGAAAACAGGACCTTTGGGTTGATAGAATTTAATTTGAGATGGAAGCCTTGTGAAGTTGAGCAACATTTCATTCATATATTCAATGTGTATAAAATTTAACTCCTTATCTTTCTTTAACCTCCTTATTAGCTTTTCCCAAGTTAATTCATAACAAACACCTTTCTTCAGTTGCTCAGCCTGACACCTTGGAATCATTGTTGGCTCTTCTGTTCTGACACACCCCATCTCTCCCATCATGCCTGATGTCTCTCACATATGCTTCTTACCACCCAGTGCTTTACCCTGGTCTAAGCCATCATCATCTCACCTAGATTACTTCAACTCTGATCTGGTCTTCTTGCTTTAGTCTTGCTTTCTCCTTACCCCATCACTTATTCCCATTTATCTTAGCATACCAGCTAGAGAAATTCCTTAATAATATAAACCAGCAGATGTTGTATCTTCAGAGCTCTCCGATGGGATGACATTTACTTTAAATTGTAAAATCCAAAACCTTTACTGCAGTCATTATGGACAATCTGGCTTGCTTTCTTATTTTTATTTTTTACAATAAGATTTTATTTTTCATTATAGTTTTACATATTGAAAAGGTTTGTTGTTGTACTTTCATACATGCACACATCATATATCCCCACTTCACCCTCCCCACCCTTTCTCCTTCCCTCCATTCCCCTCCTCTTCTCCATCCTCTACAACCTCTAGTTTATGAGGTTGCCCCCAGTTGGATTGGTAATCTGTGTTTGATGAGTCTCTTGTCTAAATTTACTGTTCTCTCACTCTTGCCTATATTATACTCTAGCTTCCGCACATGAGAGAAAATGTTCAGCTCTTGTTTTTGGGTTTGGCTCATTTCACTCAGCATGATTTTTTTCTATTTCCATCTATTTACTAACAAAGGCCATGATTTCATTTTTTTTTTAATAGCTGAGTAGAATTCCGTGGTGTATATATACCCCAGTTTCTTGATCCATTCATCCAGTGATGGGCATTTGGGTTGATTCCCTAATTTAGGTATTGTGAATTATGCTACTATAAATATTAATGTAGCTGTGTCACTGTAGTATGCTGAATTTACATCTTCTGGGAAAATACTCAGGAGTGGGATAGCTGGGTCATATGGTGATTCCCTCCCTAATTTTTTGAGGAATCTTGGTACTGCTTTCCAAAGTGGTTGTACTAGTTTGCACTCCCAAAAACATTTTGTAAGGGTTCCTTTTTCCCCACACCCTCTTCATTATTTATTATTGTTTGTATTCTTGATCTTTCCCATTCTGATTGAAGAGATGTAGAATCTTAATGAAGTTTTTGATTTGCATTTCCCTGATTGCTAGAAATGTTAAACATTTTTTCATATATTCATTGACCTTTTGCATTTCTTCCATTGAGAAGTTTCTGTGGAGCTCTTTTGCCCATTTTATTGATTGGGTTATTAGTGTTTTTGGCATTTGGTTTTGAGTTCTTGGTATATCCTGAATATTACACTGCTGTCAAAGTTATAGCTGGCCATGATTTTCTCCCATTCTGTAGTCTTTCTCTTCACATTCCTTTTTTTTTAGAGAGAGAGGGACAGTGAGAGAGAATCAATTTTATTTAGTTTTTCATGTGATTTTTCATTGTTCTAATACCTCGTTGTGTACATGGTGCTGGGCTTCAAAGCCTCATCCTTGCATATGCCGGGCAAGTGCCATAACCACTGAGCAGTCACTCCAGCCCCTCTCGTCACATTCTTAATTGATTCTGTAGTTGTGCAGAAGCTTTTTAGTTTAATAGCATCCCACTTATTGATTCTTGGTTGTATTTCTTGCACTATGGTGGTGTTAAAGAAGTCAGTGCCAGTTCCTATGTGGTGGAGTGTTGACCCTGTTTTCTCTTCTAACTCTTGTAAGATATCTAGTTTAATTCCTAGGTCTTTGATCCATTTCGATTTGAGTTTTTTGCAGGGTGAGAGACATGGATTCCATTTCATTTTCTGCATACAGCTGTCCAGTTTTTCCAGCACCCTTTACGTCTGTTAGGAATGTCATTGGTGTCTTGATAGGGATTGCATTGAATCTGTATAGCACTTTTGGCAGAATGGCCATTTTGATGATATTAATTCTGCCTATCCAAGAATCTGGCTCTCTCTATGGCACCTTTCTTTTTCTTCTCATTCTAGCTCAGTGTATTCTCAGGCTAAACTCAGTGTGCCAGGTGTGTTTGCACCTTAGTATTGCCTGTTGCCTTTGTCTGTAATGTTATTTCTCAGATACCTGTCTAGCTCACTCTCTTTGTTTCCTTAAAATTTTGATTAATTTGCCACTGAAACACAGCCCAGTCATCTTTTTTGAAATGAAACCTCTCCCTTGGCACACCATATCCTCCTTTATTTTTTTCCATAGCAGCCTTTACCTAATAAACCTATCACTAATTTTATCTGCCTTCTTCCACTGGAATGCTACCTTAATAAATATTGAATTTGTAATTATAATTTGATTATTAATTTTAATAAACTATTTAGTAAATATTGAATATTGAATGAAGGACTCGAATGAATTGAGCACGTCATATCAATGTGCATGCTACTATTTTTCATCTGGTTGTGTATGTGGTGCTGGAGATCAAATCCTAGTTGCACATGCCAGGCAAGCACTCTACCACCTAGCAACCTCTCTAGCCCTGCATACTACTATTTCTTAAATATAGCAGTCTAGTGGGAGTGACCAACCTGTAAATGAACAAATTATTAGAAATTGTTTAATCAAGTGAGGGAAATGAATATAATATTGGATTAGAGATTGAGGAAACCCTACTTTATCTAGGGTTAGTGGATGGTTTTGAGATGATAGTGAAAGCTGAAACCTGTAACTAGAAATTGGTGATTGGGGCTTTAGCACAGTGCAATGTGCAGAAAATGGCATTTGTAAAATTTGAGGTAGAAAAGGCATTCTAATATAGGAAAAGAAGTGATTTTGAAAAATCAATTCTTACTGATATTTATTGGGAGCCAGAATATTGTTTCCAGAGCGTTATTTCATTGTTTCAAGGAGCACCATCTTATTTGTAATAAGAGTACACTGTGAAAAGTCTGGACTAGATGTCCCTCTTGTGTGTTCCTTGTGAGTATATCTCATTGTACCTATGAACAGGGTATAGTTTGCTGTCTGTTGTGCTAGATTGTTCTGTGAAGGATTTATTTATTTCTGTGAAGATTCTGTACCATATGCGTTTTTGTTATCTCCATTGTTCACTCATAATAGTACTTTTGGATGGGACTGAGAAAAAAGCACCTTATTACTCTTTCACCCCTGCACAGTGAACAAACCATCACTTGACATCGTAGTTCTGATAAATCCCCAAATGCACCACAATATCTGGTATATAGTAGGTACTCAATAAATGTTTAGTGATTCACAACTATTTATAACAGCTATTTCAGTTAATGCATATGTACTTTCAGATTAGGTTTAATGTATGGAAATCATTTCTATTTTCTTGTTGATTTGTTTAAAGTACTATAATTATAGAAATATTTGCCACCAGTTTCTGGTTTATTTTTTCTTAAATTAATTTCAACCTCCAAATTTCTGGAACCCTAAATATGTTACAGGAATTCTTTTGTAATATGAATGCCTTTTTTTTGGTTTTGTTTTGTTTTTAGTACTGGGAATTGAACCCTGGGACAATTTACCACTGAGCTGCTATTTTTTATTTCAAGACAGGGTCTTGCTAAGTTGTCTTGAAATTTTGATCTTCCCGCCTCAGCCTTCCAGGTCATTTGGGAGTATGGGCATTTACCACCATGTCTGGCTATGAATGATTTGGTTTTTTTTTAAGAAGGATAGTGAGAGAGAGGGGGGGGGAGACAGAGAGAATCAGTTTTTATTTAGTTTTTCATATGGCTTTCATTCCTCTGACTCTTAGTTGTATACAGGGGTGCTGGGGTTTGAACCTGTGTACTCAGCACGCATGCTAGGCAAGTGCACAAGCCCCTATGAATGATTCTTGATAAAGTGAATCCTCTTTTCAGTGAGGATTTAAATATGGCTGAGGCATAGCTTCACTTTTTTTTTTTTTTTAAAGAAAGAGGGGACAGTGAGAGAGAAAGACGCAATTTTTATTTAGTTTTTCATGTGACTTTCATTCCTCGGACAGGTCATTGTGTACGTGGTGCTGGGTTTGTACTCGCCATGCCAGGCATGTGCTGTAACCACTGAGCCACCACTCCAGCCCCTTCACTCTGGTTTTAAAATCTGTTTTTTCCTCTGACTCTGTAAGAAATGTCTATTTTTAAAAGTATAGGATTGTATAAAGGGTAAATTGAAAAGCATTTCTAATTCTGTCTCCTGAATTCCTTTTATAAGCTCCTTATATGCATTTCCTTTCTCTCATTAAGCATATATTTGTTGAAAACGTGTATCACTAGCATGGAATGTTTTGTGGAAACTGATATGGCTCTTCTATTGAATATACATTCTTTTGGGGCAGATTAGATAATATAAAAGTATAGTTATGTTAAGTGCTGAAAGGTAAAGGTAAGGGATACATTATGTGTATAAGAGGGGGATTTCCCTTAGAAACGATGGTCTGGGAAGACTTCCTGAAGAGATGCTTGGGCTGAAAAGGTGTGTGTGTGTGTGTGTGTATGTATGTATGTGTGTGTGTGTATTTACATGTGGACAGAAGGGGAGGGAGAGTGTTTTGTAATGTGGTAGATTCTTTTGTAATACATGGTGTCTCTTAATTTTACAAGGTTTTCATTTATGGTTGAAATACCATTTCATTTCTTTGGATTTCTATGTGATGTTCTAAGTTATTGCACAGTATACAGTTGCAGTTTTCAGAAGAAATTTTAGGGAATCTAATATACATAGGAATTTCTAAATCTTACCCAGGTTTTCTTTCTACATTTAGGTCTTTAAGAAATAAAAAATACATTAATAAAAAAGTATTATCAGGTCAGGTCATAAAAGCAAGTTATAAAAGACCAAGATAATAGCAGATAATGGATTCAGAGTTACTAATCCTCATCCCCCAATTTCTGATGTAAGAAGTAGCACTTATTCCTGTCTGCTCAGTTACTGGCCCTCTGTGCTTGCTGTTCTTTCTCTAATGCTTTATCTCTACTAGCTATCACATGGAAATAAGTCTAGGGTAAAATTAAGTGATGTAGTGAAAGCCATTTGAAGTTCTTTATAGCGTTTCTCTTCCCATTACTCTCTAGGAATTCTGAGATTATGGATAGTGTCTTTAAGTCTGAGTTCCTAGCGTGTAATAATATTCCTTACACGTAGTAAGTATCAAGAAAGTTTTGAAAAAAATCAGGTATCTGCTGTCACAGTTTTAGCTCTCATTTCTATTCATGTGGTCCATCAAATCAACATATTTATTCCTTCTCTCTTGAGCTTTAATTTTATATCTTCATAGATGTGTATCAGTGCTTGCTTTTTTATACTCCTCTACTATCACTTTCTTGCCCCATTTTGGCCATAACTAGAACTTCCCTTTTTTGTTAAGTTACATCATTATTCTTTCAGCTTTTAAATCTTTTCCTTTTTCCTTAGCCCTCTGTTTCTGATCAATAGGGCTTGATCACTAAGGTCTTATTAATTTTTATTTGTATTCATATCTCTTTTCTGTCTTTATTGGTCTGTGTACTACCATCCTGGTGTGTATGTTCTTATGGTTGGCTTACTACCATGTTTTCCGTCGGCCCCCTTTGCCCACCTGGTTAGTCTCTTACTTGGTCATGTATTGGTGCCATTTTTGTCTTCTTGAAATGTGTCTCTGAATATATCTTCCTGCTGATAAAGAACGCCTCTACACTGCACATAGGATTACTTCTGGCAGTCTGAGGCCTTCATTTGTATTCAGTCTTTCCTTGTTTGACGTTATTTTGTGATGGTGCCCTTCCCTGTGGCCTGACAGTCCCACTTGACTGATTTGTCTCCTCTTAACTTTCATTTGGCTTAGTGATATTTAATTTTTCTTGTTTTTGTCCTTTTTTATAAGTGGACTGTGAATTATCGATTATCATATTTCTGTTTGGTATTCACTCTCAAAATTTGTGCAAGTATGGTCAGTAGCTATCCATGCCTCATCCTTAAGGTTTTTATTCAGTTCTGCGCAATGCATTTATGTTGGCGGAGGGTAGAGTTTATCTAAGATAGGTATGTCTGCATATTGGCTTAGCCTCCAATTTTTGTCTGTTCCTGCATACTTGCAGCCCAGTATTCCTTCTTAAGCAGTCTTATTCATAAATATATAATATTTTCACTTTTTATCTTTTTACTTTACAGTAGTAATATAATTGCTCTTCCTTCCTATTCCATTTATATATTGATTATCTTCCTCATTTCCTGGCTTACAGATCCCTTTCCTAAGTGACTAGACAATAATAAGGGTATCTTTTGTTAAAATGTTTGGGCTTTTTGTTCCTGCAACATTAGCAGTCTTTTCTTATTTATGACAACCTCTTTAAAACACATCCAAGTTTAGGTAACAACTGGATAAGGGTTCTCATGTGTTCAGAGGATTGGAACTTTTCAGCCTCGCCTCCTAGAAGGGAGAAGTGGGATGAAAGGGTAAGTTGATTCCAGTGGCCAGCGATACAATCAGTTATGCCTACATAATGGTTCTATGAGCTTACAGATAGCCAAACACCTGGGTCCTTCCAGTAAATTAGACAGGAACACATCAGCATGATGGTACAGTGGCATACTCCAGCTACATAGGGATGAAATCTTATGCTGCAAAGACCTTTCTAGACCTCATCCTGTGAACTTTTCACCTGGCTGATAATTTATGTGCTTTAAAATATACTTTGTAAATAAGTACAAGTGTTTTTCTGAATTCTTTGAGTTACTCTTGAAAATTAATGTAACTAGAAGCACAATTTAAAAAAAAAGTCCCTGAGTTTGCAGTTGTCATCAGAATAAGGTGAGAGAGTCTTGTGGGTATGAGCCTTCAACCTGTGGGTTCTGATGCTATCTCCAGGTAAACAGTGTCCAAATTTAATTAGAGGACACTCAAGTGGTATCTACTCTAGCATTGCATACTTGGAGTATGGGGAAAACTCTTCTATACATTTGGTCACTGAAGTATTCTGTGTTATAGGTATAATAGGAGAAACTGAATTTGTTTTTCTGTTCATACATTGTTAGACCTGTCATTTCTACTGACAGACTTAGCTCAAATGTGAGAAGATTGGGTTAAAAGTTTTATACGTTAATAAAATACATTGTGTCAGATGGTATAAAAAATCAATTTTAAAGTAAGCACATTGAATTGTATTATTCTTGGTCTCTTAGACTTTATAATTTTATGGCAGTATATAGTGTTTGGGATGTTTTGCAGAAGACAAAGGGATAGATTAAAGTGTTTTTGTTTTTGTTTTTAAAAAGAGCCAGAGAAAGAGAAAAGAGAAAATCAATTTTTATTTATTTTTTTCATCTGGTTCTGGTTTCTCCCACACCCAGTTGTCTACGTGGTACTGGGGTTTGAACTCAGGTCCTCGCTCATGCCAGGCATGCACTCTAACTGTTGAACCACCGCTCCAGCCCAAGATCTTTTGTTAAGTAAGAATTGTTTAAAGAAAATCCATTGATGCTTAAGAGAATGTGGATTTAAGCATGCAGTAAATGAACAATTCAATTTTTAAGCATAAACTATTGGGAAATAATTCATATGTTATACAATCTGCCCATTTATAGTATACAAGAATTTTATGTTGTTGAATAATCACTATAATCAATTTTAGAATGTTTTCATCTCTGCATAGATAACCCCTATGCTTATTAGTAGTCACTCCCCATTTTCTTCTTCTGTACCTGGCAACCACAAATCTGTTTTCTGTCTGTGGATTTGCCTATTCTCAATATTTCATAGAAATGGAATCATATAACTCATGTCCTTTGGTGACTGTCTTCTTTTACTTGGCATTACGTTTTAAGGTTTACCCATGTTGTACCATGTATCAATACTTTGTCCTTTTTAATTGTTGAATAATATTCCATATTATGTAGCTGAATCTTTGAGGGAAGAATATTCCTTGGTAGGAAACTTACTTTTAGCAAGGCAGTGGGTACAATGGGTAGGAGTGTGGATTGTGGAGCTGAACAACTAAGGTTCAATTCCTAGCTGTATGTCTTCCTATAGCAATAAGTTAGCAAGCTACTTTTAGTCTCCCTTTGCCTGTTTTCTTATCTATAACCACATATGGCTGCTTTAAGTTTAATGATTTTTCAGCTTCTGAATATAAGGTCCTTAATAGTGTTTGGCATAGTGAATGTTCAATAAATGTTAGTGGTTTTATGGTTACTCTTATCATTATGAAAGGAATACATTGATTCTGGTGCTTAAACAATTGATTTTTTTTTTGATAGGAAGCTATTGAACTCTATAGCTTTTTTTTTAAGTCAAATGTCCAAAAATATGCTTCTGTTAATAACATTTCAAGGTCATGTTTTGACCTTTTTTCTCTTTTATTAGTAGTGGTGTAGTCTGTATTCTATACCTTTTTCAGAGGGTTTCTAATACAGCATGGTAACTGAGATTCATAATGATAATTGTGTCATCAAGAAAAACTACAATTAGGTCTGTGTGAACTAATGATAATTGGATCAGGAAGAAACTCTTTTAAAATAAAACCACTTAAAATGTAGGTCAACATTTTATACTAATGATGAATAAAAGCTGTCTGAAAGTTTATCTTGGAACTAAAGCTTTGGAAAATTTTTTGTTATAATTATAAACATTGTTACAATGAATAAAGAATGAATGCATCAAGTGTGAATGATTAGACTTAATTTTTCTCACAAAGTAACTTGGTAGCATGATGTCCCTCAGTTAAACATTTGTGACATTAGCATTAAAATATTTTTGCAATAATATTGTTAAAAACATATATTGATTGGGGCTAGAGCGGTGGCTCAGTGTTTGTGGCATTTACCTGGCATTCGTGAGTATGTGGGTTTAAACCCCAGCATCACATACACAACGAAGTGTCCGAGCAATGAAGGCCACATGAAAAACTAAATAAAATTGATTCTGTCTCTCTCTCCCTCTCTCTCTCACTGTTCCTCTCTCTTTAAAAGCAAAATAAAACAAAATATATTATATATATATTGATTTTCTCCAAGGACATCCGTTAATCTTTTGATAGATTACTCTTATGATCCCCACAAAGAGTAGCTTGCTAGTTGACTAGTATAAAAGTAGTAGATTTGCATGTTCAGTATTCTTCGCAGATAAAAACCGAATAATAGGAGTACTATCTATTAGGATCATATGGCATCACTCTCATGCATCTTGAGGACAAAGAGATTAAATAGTGCATATATTTATGCTGTTTGCTGTGCCATGAATAATAGTTTTTTGTTTTTGACACTGGAAACTCATACTGACCCTTAGTCAGTATCTATGCTAACTTGATTGCTTGTAAGTAGGTAAAATCAAACCCTAGACCCTACTTTGTCATTGTTTTTATAAGTTTTATGAAAACTTTCAATTTTTGCAAAATTTTATAAGCCATTATAGTAAGGAAGATGCTAGTGGGTGAGAACCAATTTTATAAATGATCAGTCACTAGTAAAATTTTTAAAAATTAAAGTGTATTTTATAATGAGGTGTACAAATCTTAAATATATATAAGCTTAATGAACTTTTATATAATAACCACCCAGATTAAGATATAGAAAATTTCTAGTTCCCTAAAAGGTTCTCTTGGGATTCTTTTTAGTAATACTATAGCCTATGATCCCATAGGTTAGTTTTGCTTGTTTTTGAATATTGTATAGATGGAATGATATAATTAGTAATCTTTCCATCAGCATTACATCTTTGAAATTCATTTATGTTTGTTAGGGTTTTTTCTTGCCATGAAATATTACATTTTATGAATTTATTGCTATGATTTATTTGTCTACTCTGTTGATGGATGTTTGGGTTTTATTTTTGAACTATTAGAGATAAAATTGCAATGAATGCCTACCTATGTTTATGTTATCTAGGAATGGGATATAGGGATCTATGTTTAGTATGGGTAGATATTGTCAAAACAGTTTTTCAAAGTGGCCAAGCTAATTTTTATTCCTACCAACAGTATATGAGAATCCCAGTTGTTCTATGTTATCATGAACATTTAATCTTTTCTCTTTTTTAGTATAGCCAATCTGGTAATATCGAGTAATATCTCATAGTGGTATTTTTTTATGTTGTAAATTGTTCTGTTTGCATTTTCTGATAATTGATGGTGTTGAGCCCAATTTCCTTTTTTTTTTTTTTTTAAAGAGACAGAGGGACAGTGAGAGAAACAGAGAAAGAGAGAAATAACTTTTATTTAGTTTTTCACGTGGCCTTTGTTGCTCCAACACTTAGTTTTGTACGTGGTGCTGGGGTTTGAACCCGGGTCCTTGTGCTTGCCAGGCAAGCACCGAAACCACTGAGCCACGGCTCCAGCCCCCCAATTTCCCATTTAATGACTATCTTGATGTTTTCTTTTATGAAGTGTCTTGTTCAGACCTTTTGCCTGTTCACTAGTGAATTTTTATGATGAATTTTGATTCCTGCTATAACTTTGTAAGCTGAAACTCAGATAATTATCGGAGTACTTGGATAAATTGCACATATCACTTACATAGTTTGGAATGTAT
>PVKS010016314.1:0-44200 GCA_004027875.1 Aplodontia rufa
TGCCATGATTTACTTTGTCCCACCTGGCTTGGTCTTATGAATAGCTCATCCTAGCTGCCCCAATACTTGTGTTTGCAGGCTTGATAGCATTTTTATAGAAATAATATCTCCCAGGATCTCTTATTAGCATGTTGGCCAGATCAAAATTCCTAAAAATTTATCAATAAGCTACTAATTAATATTTTTAAGTATTCCCTTGCTTTAGCTAAATCCATTGCTTTGAGCTTTCTCACAGGACTCTGTGGCTTCCTGTAGCCCTGCTTTCTGTTGTTAAGAAAGAGTTGGCTAAGGCCAAAAAAAATCTCAAAATTAAAAGCAGTTTCATATAAAAGTACATAGACAGTGCTAATAGATTTGGAAGTAACATTTTTTTCCTCCTTGACATATGATTTGTGTGGTGGATTCAGTGCCCTCGTAGGGGTAGAGGTTAGGGATAGTCCTAAGAATATTCACATTTCTCTTGCCTGGTAATAACTAGAATAAAGAAAAAATAAGAAGGAATCATTCAAGCTCTAAGGCTAGAGCAAATGAAAACATTATTTTACCCATATTTAACTGACTAATAATTCATTACAGAAATGCTGACTGCAAATATGTATTATTTAAATAACATTGAAGATGCTTTGGCTGCTGCTGATTTTCAGTTAAAAGCATGTTTCCTTACCTATAACCTTATAGATAAGCTTATATTCTCCTACAAAGTAAGTAAGCAGAAAGTGATAGCAAAGACTTCTATCAACCAGTTAGCACAAACTATTTCTTTTGATAATTCTCTTTCTTGTCATCAGAAAAAATGAAGTAAAGGACAGATCAGGAAGACAAGGCAAGGAGGCTAAGGACTGCCCCATGGAAGGATAACATCAGTTCTGTAACCCTACATCCAATGTATTCTCCTTTTCTGTGATTCCAGTATTAGTGCTATTGCATGGTGGACAGCCACACGCTATCATCTCCCAGGATCTCTTGAAGCTCCCTGCAGCCATATTATTTCCAATAAAACATGAGTAGACAAAACATGCATGCAACTTCTAAAGTGGTCTATTCAAACTTCATCATTCTACATGTCCTTCCATGGTCATCTCCAACTGGCAGAGACAGATATCTGGTCATTTTGAAATCCTGCTTGTTGTAAAAAGGATAGTGCCTCCCTTTCTGGTGACTGCAATGTCCTTAAGTGATATGAAAGGAATCCAGAGTGTCTGACCTAAGTTTCTGAATTTTGCGAACTTATTAGTTGGGAGATTACCCTACCTTATTAATAGGTTGGCCACAATAAAGGTATTTAAGTACCACAAATGTTAGACTGGCAGAGAAGGAGCACAGAGGAAAGACAAGGCTACAGTCCTAAGTAGAAGTCTGTGAAGGGTGAGTGCTGGGCCTGACAAGAACAGATATAGACCAATGTACTTTGACCCACACTGAGATAGACTACCCAGGCAGGCAGCATAGAGGGCCAAGAAACAAAATCCAAAGGTGCTTTGGCTTCAAAAACCTCAGATAAAAGGTGCCACAGCTGTCACTGCTCCACTGGAGAATGTACTATTCAAAGGAATGGTGTCAGAACCTGGAGACAACTATACTTAAAAAAAAAATTAGTATTATCATGACTCAATAAAAACATTAAAATTAAGCTTCTCCCTCCGTTGCCTCTATTCCATAAACTCTGTGTGGGAAGTATTGATGTATGTGTTGGAGCACTCATCTCCTCTTGAGAGTCAGTGTCCTCGTCATAAAGCAGGGCTTGGCTTCATGGATGTTATTAGGGTCTGGCATCAATGGCACATGTGCTAGGTCATCCTAAGCCCTACCTACGTGTGTAGAGCACAGCTCAGGGGCAGCAATGGACATTGACAATTTCCCCTAAATGCCCAATGGAACTGAGTACTCTGCTATTTCCAAAGAGGGGTCATCATTCAAAATCTGTATTTAAAAATTAACTGGGATAGATACTTCAGCATTAATCAATATTTTCTAGATTTTCATGTTTACCCTAACTTTGCTTAAACTTCTGGGAACTGTCTATTTTAACACAGGATATAAAATATTAACAAACTGAACCAGAAATCAATTCTCATTGATTGTCATTATGCCTGTATTTCATGGATATTCATGAGCTTCCTACTCTTGTTCCCAAGGCTCTAGTTGATACGATCAGGAATAATACTAATAATCATCATTAAAGACCTTAAAGTTATATCCCCTATTTGTTGTTTCAACAAAAGGCTGCAAGTGGTTAACATCAGAAAATAACCTCAGAAGGAAACAGCAGAGGTGGTTTCTGGCATGGCCAAATCCTTTAAGATGACTGGAAAGACATGAGAAGCCATTCTTTGCCAGAGTCATAAAATATACAATATTTAGAAAACTACATTTTATTTGGTAGTAACAAATATGGTACCAGTTCACATGTACCCTTGGCTTCACTAATTCAGATTTCCACCTCACTTCTTCTCGCTATAAATAAGAAAAGTCAGAAGCCAGATGCAGAGCCAGAAGGGAATATGTGTCAAATAGCATCCAAAGTGGGCAACATTTGATTTAATGTAACCTAAACAGAAGAACACTATCTGTTTATTGACACTTCAGTCATTCTAAGTCTCTTAGAACTGACCTGAGACATCTATTCTAGGTCCCATTGTACAGAGTTCTGTGGAGGAGAGCCTGCATTATTAGTCATGAAAATGCCAACATTCACACATGCCAGTTTCCACATAAGCAACAGGATTCTCTCTCCTCTTTCATTATCCAAGAGAGTTCAGGAAGATTCAAATGCAAATGAAAGTCATTTTTTTTTTCTGCAAACCATTGCATTTCCAAAGAAATGACCTTCACAACCATAGGCATTTATAACACACACACACACACACACATACATATTTTCTTTCTTACCGCTTTTTCTTGCTTTCTTCTTATTTATTATTTTTTTTATCTCCCCACAATGATGCCAAAGCAGTAGTTATTGTCCATGTTTAACAAACTATCTCAGCATGAAGGTCAAAGCAACACTTCTGAAAAGTCCTTTGCTTGAAAACTCATCCCAGTCTCACCTCCAAAAGGAGACATGAAGGTCCTGGGAGTCACCAAGCAGGAAGCATCACCCACAAGTATTCAGCTTTATTGAAGGCCATCCTTCAAAGGAGCTCTGCTCACCATGTAATTACAGACCCACAACATATCATCTAAAGGAGCAAACACTCTCAGCCAAGCAAATAAGGGGATCATTCCGATTATGACATGAAAAAAATTCTGATACAGCTCACTCCAGACCTATGTCAGGTATTGAGTAGTAGTAACTGGACAAGATTAAGTGCATTAAGGTGCAATTTCAAACCATAAAATAGGATGACTGAAGAACTGGGACTTTTGCTTCTTAACCATTTCTCTACCTCTTCTCTTTAAACTATTTTGCATCTAAAAGAGAAACACAGATGCCTCTTAAGTGGAGAGTCCTGCAAGATACACACCATTCCATTTGAATCCCAGCATAGACCTAATCTCTGTCCAGAACTTCCACTTCATTTCTCACAAAGCAGCCATGCTTTCCTCTGCTTCTGCTGTGGCCCAGTCCCCCATGCCTTGGTTCTTAGTAGCATCAGCTCACCTGCCCAAGATACCCTGAGTCAGAGCTTCAATGAGGTTCCAATGATGTTGTACATGACATTGGAGCAGATTCAGATGAGGGCATCCCTGTACTGTCTTTCCTGAGGGCAGTGAGTAGTCTTAGTGCCTTCTGTGCCTCATGTTCTTTAGCCCACAGTCCATATTTTCTCCTACAGGGCAAGACCAATAAGTGTGCCCAGTGAGTGGCATTGGCCAGAGGCCAGAGGGGGAGGGCAAGGGAAGAGATGCATCTAGCTATTATAGAGGAGCCACTCTACTCTTTTCTTTCTGATCTTCTTGTCTCTTTTCGTTTATTTTCCTTATTAGTTCCTTCCTTCCTCCTTCCCACTCTTTCTTCCTACTTCCTTATGTATTTTTTCCCTCAACAATAATTATTTTTATTCCATCAATCAAGATTCAGACTTTATAAAATAAATTTTCATTTCAGGAAACCTGTTTACTGTATATCATGCTGACCATAATTAACAACAATGTATTAAGACACTAGATTTTAAATATTCTTACCACAAAAAAAGTGTGTGAGGTAAGGAATATGTTTTTAGCTCTTCCACAATGTATATCTTTAAAAAGCCATCATGTTGTGCATGACAAATAAATATACTTTTTATCTGTCAATTAAAATAAATAAATCATGTTGTTAAATCACACAAAGTATCTTGCCTTATATAGGGACATAAACCTTTTAACTATGTTTATTAAAATGCAGACCCTGCAAAAGATCTTTACAAACAGGAACCTTGGTCCATGCCTGTAATTCCAACCACTTGGAGGCAGAGATAAGAGGATCACAAGTTCAAGGTCAACCTAGACAACTTAGCCATTCCAGGTCTCAAAATGGCTTGGTATGTAGCTGAGTAATCACATTTTCTCTACCATTGGGGGACCCCAGGTTCAATTCTCAGTTCAATTCCCCACCCTCATGGAAAACAAACAAATAAAAAAAGAAAAACCCAATAATGATAGCAAAGTACCATGACTGTTGCTTCTGAGGAAGGAGAAAGGGAGAAAATAGGATATGTTGGGCTTACAGAGACAGCATCAGCTGTTACTTGATGTGTTCTCAGAAATGAACAAAAAGATACAATGCAAGCATTCTCAGAAATGAACAAAAAAGAATGACACAGAGAAGAAACTCTCAGGTGCAGTTAGTATTTGAAGAGTGGCCTCCCCAGGGCAGAAGTGGGCATTAGAGACCAGCAGCTACCACCACTTATGCAATGTCCACCAACTGTAACCCCTGTTCAGCTGCAAGAAAGACAGAACATATGTCAACATGGGACACATTTAAGATGGAAAAATATGACTTAACCGGGGAAAATGGAGCAAAGGCCATGCTAGAAAGAAAAATAAGGCCTAAAGGAGCCACAGAGAACAAAAGTATGCCAGTCTCCAGGTGGGATGCATCCCAGGGCATATCCCCTTTGAGCCTAAGCTGTGAGCACAATCACAGAGAGTGTGTGAGACAAATCCTGTTCTAATACTGTAGAAAATATGGGCTGGAGGCTCAACAACAGTCCTCAATTGCTGTGACCACCCCTGCTGCTCAGCCCAGGGAGAAATTAAAAAACAAAACTGCCTTTGTCTGAGGCAAAGACATTTTCAGGAAGAATAAATTCATTCTAGATGAAACACACTATTATTTATCTGATTGTTATCATGGGGAGATAGAAGAATGTCTGTCCTGAGCTGGCCTCCTGCACATGGCCCTGGACAATCTGAGCCATGTGAAAATATAGCCAGAGGATGGAATAAGGTAGCAAGAGGCCTAGCCATGGGCAGACTCTATAAACTAGACCAACATGGACATATTCAGGGGAAAAGCCACAGTATAAGAGGCCCATCTCTCCATGGATTTCCTTTCTTAACAATCTAGACTAAGACCAAAGCAAGTATAGGAGCATGGTGGAGGCCAAGAAGCGATGAGGTCTGAGAGGTGCGGAGGCCCAGGAGGACCTGCCTTCCTGCCTCCTGCTAGGCTGGCCATGGCTATGCACTCTGGAGGACACAGCTAAGCTTGCCTCTGCACAGTGTCACTCTGGCTATGAAGGGGATAAAGCAGGACCACAAACTGTGAGACTAGGAGGCAGCTGTAGAGACCAGGCTGGGAGGCCTGTCATGAGGTTTGTGACAGCAATGGGCTTTGGTAAGTGATGAGATCCTGGAAGTTTCCTAAGGCAGCAGATGCAACTCAATGGATCACAGATAGACTAGGAGACAAAAGAAGAGGCAGAAAGTTCCCCAAGGCTTTTGTGTAAGCATGGGAGATGGCAGAGCTACCATTTCCCAGGTAGGAAAGGAAGCCCAGGGCCCCCTCTCCCCTCCCTAGTGTCTGAGGCAACTTAAATGAATCAACAGGCAAGTGAGATTCTAGTTTTACATTCATCCATCAAAGATCAGGGAGAAGGACATAAAGGAAATAAAGATATTAGAAATAACAGAGGATCTTTTTTTAAGGGAACATAGGGGAAACTAGTGTTTGAAGGAGACACTGTCTACATCCAACATCCCTACAAACATTACATGTTCATTCAAGCATGTCTTTGTTTCACTCTGAGAGCTAGCAGGCATTATCAATAAGGTTCAGGCTCTAGTGACATATTATAGGTTGAACATCTGCTATAGTTTGGATCTGGAATGTACCACAGGCCCACACATTAAAAAGGTTTGGTCTTTGGTGTCACTGAGAGACTGTGGAACCTTTAGGAAGCTACCTCACTGAGGATATGTCCTTTGTGGGAATACTGGGACCCTGACCCCATCCCTTTTCTTTGCTTCCTGGCTGCCATGAGGTGAGCAGCTTCCTCTGTCATGTATTCCCACTTTAATACACTACCTTACCATAACCCCCAGAACAATGGGCCAACCCACCACGCTCTGAAATACACAATACTGTAAGCCAAACTAAACCTTTCCTCTTTTTCAATATTATCTCAGATATTCTATTACATAGAAGGTAACTAATACAACACCTCTAATCAGAAAATATGAAATGTGAAATCCACAATTTTTGGACATTGAAATGTCTTCAAAATATTTCAACTTCTGGAACATTTCAGATTTAGGACTTTTGGACTAGGGATTTTCAACATGTAACATTTATACAAATATTCAAAAGTCTGAAAAACTCCAACATCTGAAACACTTCTGGCCCTAAGTATATTGGATAAGGGACACTAACCACTGTAACACAAAATCCTCCTCTCATGATTTATAGATTTGCCTTAGAGAGTGTATGGTGTAAATATTTTAGGCATGCTACTTTTTATGGCCAAATAGGTATGCAAAATACCTTGGGATAATTTTCCTGTATTACATATTAAGGCTCATTTTATTCCCACTCTTTGGTAGGAGTGTTATAAGGTACTGGATCAAAAATAGAAACTTGATCAACCATCCTAAGGTAGCGGTCTTTGCTGCTGATAGCACAATTCTTGTCAAATCTATTGTGTTAAAAGTCATTAAAATGCCTACATCAAATGATTTTATTCACTAATACCTTTGCAGGTCTTTTCCATGAATAGAACTTCCCAAATGACAAAAGGTTTCTGCGGCAAAGGTGGCCTTTACATTATTTATGAAATAATGATACCTGAGAAAAGAAGCCACAAGTGACAGGCAGAGATACAACCTTTCCTGAGAGCTAAACACAAGCTTCACCCTATGTTTAGTGCTCGTTTGGTATCATTAAGTCCTGCTAATAGCCATGGGCAGTGAGGATTCTGAACTCACTGTGTAAATGACTAAGAAGAGGATCTTAGAGGTCGCAGAGTCATGTGAGTACTGAAGGTAGAATCCATGTTCAAGCAAACAAAAACAAAACTTGTGCTTTTCCCTTTTATGTTTATGTAGGTCTGTTGTTTGTTTGTAGTGCTGGGCATGGAACCCAGGACCTCTCCTAAAGTACTCTGCCACTGAGCTATAACCCACGTTTCCCTTTTATGAAAGATCATCCAGCCTTAATTCTTGAAGAGACTGGAGCAGACTGCAAATGATCTGATGTTACATAAGGAAAAGCACAACTATGTGCATGCCACAGGCACCGTGACGTGAAGTACAGGCGTACACACTAAGCTGAAAGTGACAAGAAGCCATGTCAATACAAGGCACTCCATACAATTTCCTTGCTTTACTCCTAAAACTTTTTTTTTTAAAAGAAAGAGGGGACAGTGAGGGAGAGAGAGAGAGAGAAGCAATCTTTATTTAGTTTTTCACGTGACTTTCATTCCTCTGACACTTTGTTGTGCACGTGGTGTTGGGGTTCGAACTCACGTACTTGCACATGCAAGGCAAGTGCCATAACCACCGAGCCACCGTTCTAGCCCTACTCCTAAATCTTTTGATATGCTATTTATTTTATACTTTTACATATAAATCACTTTCTAAATGTACAAGCTATAGTTTTTAAATAGCTCTACAAAATTGATTTCTAACAAAAATGAGTACTACCCCACAAGCATGTTGCTCAGCCCTGAAGACATATTCTCTGGTTTTCGATTTGTGAATATTTCAAACATGAATTGGATTTGAGCTCTACCAGCCTGGAGCATCCCCACTAGTGGGCTATGCTGTGGAAACACTGACACCCAGTGGCAGAGCCCATTTTGTACTTGCTGGAGCTCAGTGCCAAATGGAATAAACAGTCAGTCAGGAATGCATAGAGAACTCAGCACAGCTAAAATGATGGAATGCTGTGTACAATGTACTTTTTTTTTTATAAAGGAGAGAGGGACAGCAAGAGACAGACAGACAGACAGACACACACACAGAGAACAATTTTATTTAGTTTTTGATGTGGCTTTCATTGCTGCTCATTGTGTATGTGATGCTGGGATTCCAACCTGCATCCTCATGCATGCCAGGAAAGCGTTATAACTGCTGAGCCACAGCTCCAGCCCTACAATGTATTTTTAAATAACTTTTTATGAAGGTGTGCCTTTACTAGTGAGGTTCTTATTAATTCCTGGGCTCCTGAATGACTGACCCCAATTCTGCAACAGTTTCCCTCAGTGTCCCAGCTCCCCAGAGGGTGGAGGAACACTTCAACCTGGACTACAGAAACTTTATTTGGGCTTTTGATATGGAAATCACTTCCAAAGGTTGACAGACTCCCTCTGTGGCAGGGAAGCAAACACTGTGACAACAGACTGCATGAACAGGGCAAGTGGACAAAATGCCTTTTTAAAAAAAATTTTAATTGAGGCAGTCATTTTTTTAAAAAAATCATTTTTGGTAGCTTAAGTAAGGCAATGGTATTAATACAGCTCATGTAAATAAATTTTAGATTGATCACATTTCAGGAATTTGTATTTAACCAAGGAATGGGGCCCATAAAAGGTCAGTTACTTCCTATTAATTCTAGAAAAAGGTTGATTACAACTTGCTCAACAATGTTAGTTAATAACAATTTCCTTGACACACATTTCCCTTCATGGTTATAGAAATAAGAGTTTCCTGAAAAATGTAAAATTCCAGGAAAACTACTTGAAGTTATTTGAAAGGTGAGCATATTTACTGGGATACAAGCCACCTTTAATAAAGAAAATGGCTGGGTGCAGTGGTGCACACCTGTAATCCCAGCAGCTCTGGAGGCTGAGGCAGGAGGATTGTAAATTCAAAGTCACCCTCAGCAACTTAGTGAGGTCCTAAGCAAATTAGCGAGACCCTATCTCAAAAATAAAAAATAAAATGTGGGCTAGGGATGTGGTTCAGTGGTTAAGTGCTGCTTGCTGGGTTCAATCCCCAGTAACAACAACAAAACAAAACAAAAAGAAAGAAAGAAAGAAAGAAAGAAAGGAAGGAAGGAAATGAAGGTATGTCTTAGAATAGACTAAACTTCATTTTTAAGGAAATTAACTTATTAACTTTTCCAGGGAAGATTGGATTACTTCTACACTGGATTTACATTTTTAAAATGTAAATCTACTCTCTGGTCATAGACAATAAACCACTTACATTTTTAAAGAAAAAATAATGAATAATAATAACTGCAAACTTTTAAGCTGGATCAATTTCACTCACCATTTCAGAGTATTTCCTATGGGTGTTAGATGAGCTGTGTAATTTCTAATCCTTAAGATGATCCTGCAGGCTAGAAACTGTTTTGCAGATAGAGGAAAATGAAGACAGACAGGCTCCCCTGCTGGTTGAAATCCCAAGGCTCAGCTTTCACACACCAATGGCATATACCTGTATTCAGCCGCCCCCAGGTACTGCCTCTGTGCTCCTTAAAGTGTCTTTCAGCTACAATTTTTGCATAAAAGCACAGAAACAGTCCAACAGCAGGGGGAGCACAAGAGAAACAAATACTCAGCATTGTAATTCTTCTAGTCAAGCATACTCCTATCCTTCATGGAACTACAAGGAGGGGGAAATTCACAAGGAAAAGGAACTGGTTACCTTTAATCACTGAATCTACCCACTAGGAGTTAGTTTCACATAGTGGGGAGCTGGGGAGAGGCAGGGAGAAGACTTGCCTCTGATTCCCTTAAAACTGAGGACTTTGAAAGCCATAAAAGGCTCTGGTTATGCATGCTGATGCCTTTCTATCCTACCTCCTTAGTTCAATTAAGGCTCTACTGGCATCAAAATCTGCATACTAGAACTAATGGAAAATATATAAAAACAATTAGTAAGAATGCTTTTAAGAACTGTTAAAGCTGGGCTTGGTGGCACATGCCTGTAATCCGTTACTTGGGATACTGACACAGGAAGATGGAAAGTTCAAGGACAGCCTCAGCAACTTATTGAGACCCTGCCTTAAAATTAGAAAGGAAAAGGCCTGGGGAAGTAGCTAAGTATAGAGTGCCTCTGGGGTTCAAGCCACAGTAACACACACACACCCCAGAAATAAAGAATGAAAGAAAGAAATGTTGGTTACATCACTAAGATGTTTGATAGAAAACGGTCATATTAAACATACATGTTAACAAATTTTCTGTGCCTATATGAGGAAGATTAAACGAGATCACATAACTAAGCACAATGCCTAGACTGTTAGTAAGACTGGTGTGGCTGCTAAGTTCAGAGCAGCCATCATTATTTTATTAAGTACAGACTTTCCCTACGTTTGAAACCATTTAATTCTTAGGTCCAAGCCAATGATTAATTGCCAAATTAAAGCTTCATTTATGGACTTTAATATACAGTAAGAATCATCCTGAATATTTTTAAATAGAAAAAATGAACTCCAGACAACACTCCATATCAGTGTATAATGATCTCTTGATTCCTCTTTCATACTTGCCAATATTCAATCATGAGAGTTCACCATAGTTTATCCTACCAATTCCCTGCTAATGGGCATGTGGGTTACTTTCATCTCTTGCTATTATAAAAATGTAATAAATAGCCTGTGCATGAATCATTTTAGATTTTGGCCAGTGAGTTTTTGTGATATATTTCCAAAAGTAGAACTTCTGAGTCAAGGAGTAAATGCATGTATAATTTGGCAAGATAATGCCAAATTCCCCACCATAAATGTTATAGCATTTTTCATTCTGCTTAACAACATGTATAAGGGTCCCAAAGCTTAGCCAACAGGTTTATTGACAAACTTTTGGATTTTTGCCTAATATGTGATAAATGGAAGTTTGTGGCAGGGGTAATTAACATTTCTCATGTGTAAGTCTGATCATTTTTTTTCCATTTTCATACCACTGTTTTTCTTTTTTTCACTTTGAATCTTCATTAGTACCAATTTAGGGTTGGAGTGGTGGCTTAGCAGACCTGGGTTCAAACCCCCTCCTCCCTCTCTCTCTCTCTCTCTCTCATTCAAGAGGATTTTTTGTTTGCTTTTCCTAAAGTCTAATTTATCAGTGTTTTCTCTTAGCACATCTGGATTTTGAGTCCTATTAAAAATATATCCCCATTCTCAGTTTAGAGACAAATTTTTAAGTTTTCTGCTTAATAACATGCATGGTTTGAATTTGCACATTTAAATTTCTGATCCATTTGACTTTTTTTCCCCATCATGTACTATGAAAACATCTGCATTTTTACCTTTTTCCTTATGGTTATTCAATGAACCCAACTCTTATTAATAAGTGTATTTCCCTCCACTGATTTGATATGCTAATTGCATCATATACCATATTTCCATATGCACTTGGCTTTAGATTTTCCTATTCTATTTTACTGCACTACCTACCCATTTTAAATAAGAAAGATTTTAAAACCTATTTGAAAATCTAGTAAGGCTTACCTATCCCTCACACTTTTCAGGGTTTCCTGGCTATTTTTGCTTGCTTACTGTTCCAGTATATTTTATAATTAAATTACTTGGCTCCAAAAACTTGAGTGACATAATAGTGGTGAATCATTTTAGCTAAGAATGTGGCATGTGTTTCTGTTTGCACAATTCTATTGTTTTATGTATTTGTAGAATTTTATAATTTTCTTCATAATGCTTTGCATATTTCCTACATAGTTTTTGCTTATGTCCTATCTATCCATTCATCCATCCATCTGAGGGCTGGAGAATGGAGGAGGAACAGGTGGAGTGCTCGGGGGGGATATTGACCAAATTATATTGTTATATTGTGTACATGTATGAATATGTAACAACAAATCCCATCATTATATACAACTTTAATGCAACAATAAAAATCAATATTGTTCACTATAAAATTTATGATGATATGCATTTCTCTAGAAAAAGTTGTAATACTTGGTTACATTATAATAGTCACAAAAGAATGAGGTGCCAAGTTCTTTGAATATAATTAAATAGATTCCCTACTCAAATACAAGCAGTTTGTAGAGTATATGAAATACTGAAAACATTTTCCAACAGTTTGTGGATGAAATTGAGAATGACAAAATGTAACACTTGCAGACTGATGAATCAATAAACATAGCAAGTCACTCTCAATTGACTTAAGTCTCTTTTATAGCAAAGAAAACAGCATTGCTGCTGTGACAAGTTCATGAAAGGACTTGCTTAAGATTACAACTGAAGAAGCCAGGTTTGGTGGTGCACACTTGTAATCCTAGCAACTCAGAAGGCTGAGGCAGAAAGATTGCAAGTTTGAAGCCAACCTCAGCAACTTAACAAGACCCTGTTGGAAATTTAAAAATAAAAAGGACTGAAGGACTTGGGGTATAGGTCAATGGTAAAGTACTCCTGGGTTTAATCCACAGTAGGAATAAAAACGGAAAAAAGGAAAGAAAGAAAAAAATAGAATACATCTGAGGACCTGTGAGAATTAGAAAGTCCAGTGGTTCAATTTCAGAATATAGTATTTAGCCTTAATTGGGATGTAGGATCCAACTGCAGTCATTTTAATTACAGTCCTTCCCTTTGCCCACTCCAATTTAAAATTAGTCAATAGCACAGACTGTAACTCTGAGCTCTTCTAATCAAGGCAAGTGGGAGTGCTCCATCAGGGATGAAAACAGGTGGACTGCCAATCCAGGCGAGCTCACTAGCCAGGTCCTGTAGCATGCCTATCTGTGTTCTGACCACCCAGTTCTGAGCATGTGTTTGATTTCTTAGGACACCTCAGTGTTTCTAACAGACTGAGGAAGAGATTTTCCTTAAAAATCTCGATATACTCTCATTCAGGCTGATTTGAGTTCCTATGGAAAAAGGCCATGAACATGTCTAAATGCATCTTCTCAGTGCCTGAGCTTGAGAGGTCTTCATTTCCAGTATACACATTGGATCCTTTTTAAGACTGAAAACGTTCTTATTCACCAATAAGATTTTATTGCAATAAAAGCTGAGATCTGATTTTCCCAGCACATTAAAATGAGGACATTAGAACGGGAGGCATTAAATCAAGAGCACTAAATTCATGTTTTAAAGTGATGTGTAAGGAAATTTTATCAACAGAGCTACTGTTGTATTCAAAGTGAGATCACTGTCATAGGTACATCTTACTTACTTAAATTTAGAAACATAATTAGACTTTTTGTAACCAAAGCAAATTTGATTTTTTTGGGAGGGGTCCAACAAAAAGGGTTTATGTTTTCCAATTAGTTTATATGACAGACATTTTCCATAAACTGAATGAGCTAAACCTAATTTACCCAAGATCTTGTCAAATATAAATCCACGCTCTTGACAAAAACAAATTTCCAGCTTAGGATAATATAAAAATATCATTAAAACAATTGCATTTGTGAAAGTTAGTAAAACCTAATGAAATTACAATTTCCTCAATCTAACCATGATATATAAGGTTTAGAAAGTTCCTATGTGCAAAAGAACAGTGAGTTTAATGATCATCAGATAAGTCTTGATGTAGCATTTCTTTTCTTATACCTACTAGAAGTCAATAATTTCAAATCTTGCTATTGACAAATTTGAAAGACAAATTATGCATGGATAGAAGAACATTAAAAATTATTTTGATCATAGACCACTGTGATTTTAGTGGGTGATTATCTGGAACGACTCCAAGAACTGAAATGTACTGCTATAACAATACTTTTCCAGCCTCATATACTATTTATATACAATGTTCTTGGATTTTACATCAATAAAACTGAAAAGAGGAACAGTTTTATCAATATATCCTGCTCATCAATGGATACATGGAATGAATGAAAAATACCCATGATTTTATTATGAAATACCTTTTAAAGAAACATTTATAATTTGTTTAATAATTATATAGCAACAATCATAACATATTTATACTGTTTTGATTTACTCTGCAATTGTTAAAAGAACTCAATCCACAGAAATATTTTAACAGATTTATTTTCACATAGAATGACAAAATCTAATTTAGATAAGTTTTTTTTATTTCAAGTTGCTATAAGAAACTTTCAAGTGTAAAATATATATTGAACAGAATAAAATCTGACATGGGTGCTTGGTGTGGAAATGTGAAAAAAACTGATGATGCAAAATTTCATTTTGATATGGAAAAATTTGTCCAGGTAACTTTTAATAGGAAATATCTAACTTAGATGTAGCTAAAATGACAATATTTATAAGATGTCATGAATTACATTCTTTCAAGAGTTTAAAATTGCAAAAAAATTTTTTACATGCCAACTTTGAAATATGAGGGCATAGCCTTTTTAAAATATTCTTTGAAGAAAACGGCTCTGTGGCTCTCCAGACAATCAGGCTTCTTCTGATAAAGCATGAAAATAATTTCAAAAACTGTAAATTCAATTAACCTGATGAAGGATTCTCTTGATCATGCTGATTGAAAAAAAAGTAAAGTACAGAAACTAAAATACTCTGTATTTTCCATATATAGCATGGGTGACTAAGAAAGAAGCCATATGTTGCTTTGCAAATCTATTAGACCACAAAAGTCAGACAAATGAAACTGAAGTAGGCTGTAGTGTCATTATCTGGAAGGCAGTGCAAAGCAAGGAGAAAGTTCCACTGGGTTAAGCAGAGGCACCTGCTGGCTGTTAGTACTCACGTTCATGCCCCTTCCCGAAGCTGACTTAGAGGTGTCCTCATCGCTGTCTGGGCCCCATGGCCCAAGTTGCTCAGCCTGGAACACAGATAAGTGCCTCACCATCAACTCCAGGTGGAAGTAAGTTCAAACAAAATGCAAAGTTGTCCGTAGCAATCACTGAGGCCAAAAAGGCCAGAAAAGCCCCAATTCCAGGCTACATAGTTTGTACTCATAGGTGTGATCCATGTCCCCTCCCTCAACTTTTGAACTTGAAAGCTGTTTTAAAACAACTCCTAACTAAAGGGATTCCTGATTTTTTAAAAAATCACAATTTTTAAACCCAAATTCGGGAAATGTGATTTTTTTTTCTTTATCCCCAAAGCAATTCTTTTCAAAAAAATTTTTATTAAGAAATTTAGTTATTGTACAATCAAAAATGCATCCAACGAAACAATATGATATGTATATATTCTTAAAATTAAAGTTACCCCCTAGAGTCCACCCTATTCTCCCACCCTTCCCCCTCTCCTCTCCTATCTAATATATCACTATGAATTTCCAAGGTTATGTGTTACCACACCTTTGCTGGGTCTAATACATAAGATTTGACCACCTTTCATACAGGCCAGGGTCTAGCCCCAAAGCATTTCTTTAACTTTGAAAACATGCAACTTTCCAACAATAGTGGGTTTGCGATAGTTATCTAGGTAAAACAATTAATTTAACTATGTTCTGAGGATTTCAAAGTTTTAATGTCTGCGATAGATAACTGAGAGAATATAGAAATAATTCACCAAATAGTTCAGTCATTATCCAAAAAGGACAAATGATAGCACACCACTGGCCATAAAATCGACAGGGTATACTTGAAAAATTCAATCTCCAGGCCCCAACCTGGCCTCCCAAATGGGAATCTTTGAGGACATGGCCTCAGAATCCAATTTCTGGGCTATGTCTTAAGAAAACTGAGGTACTTTTAATAACCACTCCTTCAGAAGAATAAACAATGTCACAATGGCAAAACTATCTTTATACACATTTAAACACAAAAGTTTTAAAATAAAAATATTTGCCCTCGTTTGTCCCCAAATTATGTCCCTTCAAGTACATTCTTTATGGACATTTTATATATACATTCATATATATATATATATATATATATATATATATATATATATATCCAATACCTGCAGAGGTGTATATTTGCCTCCTTGATGGTGATAGTAAAGATCATTTTAGTTTTAAATGCCATGATAATTCTCTAACAGTTTGTTCTTTATTGAGTCACATATAGACTGTATTGCATCATAAAACTTTAGAAATCTCTTTTTTTCTTTTGTGAGGTGGCATTCATGGTCTCACATATGCTAGGTAAGGACTCTACACTGAGCAACACTCCTAGTCCTTAGAAATAATTATGAAAGTTATTTACTCCAAATTATTTTTACTAGTGAAGAAATTGAAATCTACACTTTCGTTAAGCACTGTAAAATGGAAATGGTGATTATTAGCAAGGGCTTTGGCCAGAAAGGCCTGGGGCTAAATTTCAACAATCATGAATTCTGACAATTATGAGTACTATAACTAGATTTAAATTATAGATGTAGGAGTTGCTTAACCTTAGTTTCTTCTCCTATATAATGCAATTGATAATACCTTTTCATCAGGTTCTTAGATGAAACGAGGGTGCATTTGGCACTGAATCTCAAATAATAAAAATGGAGAGAAACAAGGAATTAAGAAGTTTACGCACAAAAAAATACACACAACACATAATTCATTAAAGACAAGACTGAAAAAGGAATGTCTGGGCAAAATAAAATTAAGGAAAACCTGTAAATGAAAGATGAAATATATAAGAAATAAAAAGTGATTCTACCAAGTCTAAGACACAGAAAAGATATGTATGGCATAAAGAAAAGCCCCTTATAATGATTTCATCATTTGTGGCACTTTCACTGATGGGTCATGGATTTCTGAGGTCCTCCCCCACCCCAATCACTTCTGAACCAGGAGCCAAGTTAGTGGGTCTCCAAGTCTCCTGCTCTTTGAATTGTCTTATTTTGCTATAATGAAAGCATTTCTATACCTTTGACATGTTCAGAAAGAAGAAGATGCAGGATGAGTGTTTGAGATCTCAGAGTGAGGAATGAAGATGCATTTGGGGTTTATTGTGAACTAGTAATATGAGGACCGAGGAAGCTAATGAACACAGTCCCTATCTCAACAATTTCAGGAACACCAAGAAAATTCATGAAGGGATGGAAAATGTCAACATAAAATTCTGATTCTGCAATTTCAAGTAATCCTGACAAGAAAGAAAAAGAAGTCAGGAGAAGAGAAACAGGAGGGGAGAGAGGGAGAGAAAAAGAGAGGGAATGGAGAGAAATGTTCCAGATGCAGAGATCTTATACAGAAGGATATATATTGAATACAAATTTTTAAAGGACATACAGAACGAATAGCAAAAAGCATATACTATCAGTGGTAAACATAAGAGAATAACAAAATAATTATCAAATCATTGGGAGACGTGAAGAACATATTAGCTGAGGTTTGTGAAAGTTCTAAAGACAAGAGGTCTCCACTGGTTCAGCCTGAAGTTCACTATACCTTCCCCATTAACTTGCTCCCACTTCCCAATCACAACCACCAGTGGGCAGGGTCTGGCTGGCTTATAGTCAGAGACATCTGCCCCTAACCCTGGGACCCTGAGCAAGTTATTCTACTTCTCTGAATTCCGGTGTCCTCATCAGCAAGCCTAGGGTGAACCATAGTTCCAGCCCTGCAGGTCCCTGATGGTCAGGAAGTGAGATGTGCAGCCTCAGTCACAGATGTGCAGTTGCACAGATCTGTGTAATGGCCAGAAGGCACCTGAACAAACATAAGCCTTGTTCCACACATCTCCCAAGTGCACAGATGGAGAATATTTCCCAGCTAAGGTGGTAGTACCATGGGATATCATGCATTGCAATGATCTTATTTTTTGGTCTCATTTAGTCTAAGGAAAAAGTATGAGATTCTAGTAAAATACACATTTAAACAAGTAATAGAGATAATGAATATATTTTTTTCTGAATACTTAGAAAGCTGGATGGTTTTGAGACTCTTATAACTGATTATAAAAAAGTCTTTGTTTTTACTCTATGCTGTGATTTGATGTTATGTATCTGCAATATGACTTTAAAAAATTATTTAATAAAAATACAACAAGGTACATAAAATTAACTTATCATGTTGGAGGCTGGAGCGGTGGCTTAGCAGTTATAGTGCTTGCCTGGCATGCACCAGGACATGGGTTCAAACCCCAGCACCACATACACAACTGAGTGTGACAGGAATGAAAGTCACATGAAAAACTAAATAAAAGTGATTTCTCTTGGGGCTGGAGCAGTGGCTCAGAGGTTACATTGCTTGCCTGGCATGAATGAGGACATGAGTTGGAACCCTAGCACCATATACACACTAAGATTCAGAGCAACAAAGACTATATGAAAAACTAAATAAAAAATTGATTCTCTCCTTCTCTCTTTCTTTCTCTCACTGTCCCTCCCCCCTTTAAAAAATTCTGTTTAAAAAAATGATTTCTTATCTCTCTCTCTCTCTCTCACACACACATACACACACACACACACACACACACACACACACACACAAACTGTCCCTCTCTATCAAAAAAATCATGTGGTATATTCCCAAATCATATAACAATGACCAAAACCACCTGAAAATCAAAAGTGAACTAGTCTAACAAGGGATAGAGATACTCTTGTTACAAAATAGCCTTAATCCTAGCTCCTAAATGCTTCATATGCTAAGTTTCAATGCTGTAGCTCATTTGAAGCCGTACTTACTATTGTGTTTAACTTAACTGAAAAGTGCATTCACTCATTCACCCATCCAAAGGGTACGTACTGAGCTTTAACCACACACTAGGTCTGTGCATGGACCTAGTAAAAGAGCTCACAACCTGGCCTCAGGGGCCCACAAGCTTCCTGTTCCACCTTCTTCCTAGATTCTAACTGCTTTAGGGAACAAGTGTGGATAAGCAAAGTCATTCACTCTGTGCATTCCTTTTACCTGAAGAAATTCATATTCCTAAAAGTATTTAGAAAAATCCAGAATAGGTTCAGTATGAGTTAGGTAGAAATTTGGGAATACAGAAACAGAAAGGCATACTGAGTCTCAAAAAAAAAAAGTGCCCTTGAACCCTTGGAATGCAGAAATTGCCAGTGAACCTTCAAAATGCAACAACCCAGCCCATGTCCTTAGTCCTTGTCCTAGGCCCCTTGTCCTTGCCTGCAAAAAGTAGCATGCTGGGTATACAATGTGCAAACTCAGGAAAACCTGGCACAAAATTATATAATTCCACCCTGACTCCATTTGTAGTTCGGCCCCTAGCCACTGTCCCTCTGAAAATATTAATACTCTATATGGAGCACGTGTTGCTTCTCACCTTGGAGTTTGTCCATATTTTCCCTTGAATATGTATTGTTTGTTTTTACTTTGAAAACAGCTCATATTCTCCTTTGAATGTATATCTGCTTTCCTAAATAAATCTTTCTGTGTCTCAAACTGGCACATGCTGAAATTCTTTTCTGTCATGCATGCCAAAGACCCCACATGTTCTGAGTTGATGTGTACATCTTTGGGAACAACCCTGGTGACATCTTAAGAAACTCTTTTGCATGTTGCAAAGTCATGTGTGTACATAATCCATTACCTTGCTATTGCTTCTTTTATTAACTTTGAAAAATCCCAGAAATTTTTTCTTCTCTTTATCTGTCTCATCATTGCCAAGTGATGATTTTCTAAATGTTTCTGGAAAAAAAAGAAGTACTAAGTTATTTTTCAGCATTTGAAACAAGAGATTAAATATTTTACCTTAAAAAATTTTAATAAGAAAATCCTTTACTCTTAAATTGTTAATTCTTCTAAGAAAAGCAAATCATCAACTATTTCTTTCAACTATTTTTTGGAGCCACATCAAAGCTGCAAGTCCAATTTAAGAAATCACATAAATTTCTTACATAGTCTTTTTGTGGTAGCATTGTCTCTGGGTGTGGTTGTATCATTCCGAAAACTGGAAAAACAAATAAATCAACAAAGGTTCTAGGGCAGCTCTGTCAATAGAATGCTAATGTGAACCATAAGTATAATTTTATGTTTGCTAGCAGCTGCATTTTTAAAAAAGTGAAATTAATTTTAACTATACTTTCATTTGATTCAATGTATGTAAAATACTTTATTTTATCATATAATCAATATAAGAGCTATTAATATTTTGCATTTGTTTTGACGATAAGTCTTCAAAATTCACCTTAGGCTGATAGTACACCTCTGTTTGAACTGGCCATTCGAAGTACCCAAGAGCCACATGTAGCCATGGCTGCCCAAACTGTGTAGCTCCAAGGCCTGAGACATCAGTATAAAACATCTGCTTTAAGAACCATGAGTGAGATTAAAAACACTAACTAAAAATAAATTCAGAGCCTTCCTATTCCTTTCTAGGACATGGAGTAGCAGTGATGGTTTACCAGGTAGTGGCTGAAACAATCAGATCTCCTGGGACCTTCATTTCCAAATTTTCTTTCCTCTATTGTAGGTAGAATATTTTCCTTATAAGCTGCTTTCTCAAATGTATCAATTCTTTTCTTTTTCTTCTTCTACTTATTTATTTTATTATTTTGTTGTTGTTGAGTTCTAAGCCCTCAATCTCTCTTTCTTGGTGTTTTCTTCATTAGGATTTTAGAACTAGTATGGGCCCTCTCTTGTTCCAGAACAGGGAATAAAGCCCAGACTTGGCAAACAATTACAGACAATCAAGGGTAGTTCCCACAGTGGAGGCAGGACCAAGGGCCTCAGCATTACTGGGAACCTATGAGAGATGCAATCCTTGGGCCCACTTCAGACCTCCAGAATCAGAAACACTGGGAGAGTTTCCAGTATTGTTTAACAAACACCAGAGTGAGGTCTGGCAGACACTGAGAAACTGGCATAGAGGTACAGAGACCTACATGTGAAGTACAATTGGACAAACTGCCTAGTTTCTCCAAGGCTCGGTTTCTTTACCTGCAGCTGGGGGATTACTGTGCTCATCATGGGGACCATGCTAGTAGCTGGAATACACAGGTCTAGCTTGACTACTGATTATCAGCATTCATCTATTTGCTCACAAAGGGCATCCTAGGACTTGGCTATTTACTCATCCATTCTTCTCTTCCAAGGCATAGAAAGGATAGAAAGATGAATTTTCTTATATTACTGCCAATTGCTAGACTGCCAGACCTCTAAACCATTGGTGGAAAAATCAGGGACTGGGATTTTATATACTCTGCCATCAGTATATCAACCCAAACATGGTAAGCATTCATTAACTCCTTTATCTGCTAATGTATAATTTCATATTTGAGTTAGGGAAGACACATAAAAATTGGTGCATTAATAAAATATGCATGACAATTAATGTTCCCTATCCAACAAATAGAAACCAAGCACATATGTTCCTTAAACTAATCTGTAGGGACCAAAGGCTTCCATTTTGTTCACAAGGATCTGGCTTACATGCAAGGCTCCAACCAAGGAGATTAGTGGGTGCCACATCATGCAACATCCAAACTAGAGGATGCACATCACATGATGTGACTACACAGATTCATGTGCACACACACTGAGAGTTAGTCACACCAAAACACTCTACTCAGGAACAACAGCAGAGCTATAAAGTATAATATAGAGTAATACCGTATGTAAACTGTAGCATGTATTATGTATATTTCTAGCCTATACAGTTTCTATAATTGAATGGTATGTGATTTGGCAATATTAACATGAGTAATACTGTAATACCCTAAAGTTAAATGAGAACATGTTACTGGCTCACAGGCCATGCTACACCTACCACAAAAATAATAGACTATACCAAACACCTGCAATGAAACTGAACCTCTTGTTTCTATCACTGAACAGGGACAGTGACTGCTCACAAGACTGTGGTTCCCCTAGGAGGAAGGCTTAGGCATGCTCCTGAAACCAGAACTGACAGAACTGAGCCTAGGGAGGCACAAATCAAACTGCCACAGCTGGTGGCTGTCTGCACATGGCAAGGGGCTCAAAAAAATCACAGCTGCCCTGAGCTGGAGTCTAGAACAAACTGTCTATTATTAGAGCACAGGCTCCCGAGAGACCCCTGGTGCTTAGGGGACACTGAAAAAGTATCAGTTTAGAGCAAAGAAAGATAACTTGGAGTTGCCAGGAAAAATTCCCACAGTAGACTATGCTGTCGGAGCAACAAGTACAGCGAACACATAGTCTATCCTGGAGAACATATGCCTTTGAGACCTAGAAACCATGGTTCCAAAGGGTGATCATTTGAGCATTAAAATTTATTTTATTTAAACTTCTTCTAAGAAATTATACACTGATAAAAGTATTTTACAGGATCACATTTGATCTATAAGGATGCAGTTCCTGTTTAGAAGCATTAAAAATGATTTAGAAAATAATAAAGATGGATTGAGGGGTACAAGGGGCACAAAGAGCTGAAGGAACTCTGAGAAACCAAATAGTCCAAACTACTCACTTATGATGATGAACAGACTGAAAATCAGAGCAGTTCAGTGACAAAAAATAAGGCCGCTGAGCAAGCACATGGGAAAGGAGGACTCAGCATTTCCAAGTACTCCCTTGGCATTTCACCATGGGCCCAATTCCAAGTTCCAGCCACACCCTTGTTCCCAATCCTAATTCTGTCCAAACTCCCAGGTAGAGTGATTCAGGACTGCTTGAGTCTTCATATATGTAAGTATCCTACTCACACCAAGTGCTTTTTCATGGTGTTCTTAACAAAAAATGCTTATCCTTTTAACCTCCTTCTGTACTGTTGGAGAACATCAATTACAGATCAAAACATCAAAGGTCAGAGCAACAGCTCCAAAACTCCATTCGCAGACTGTGGCTCCAGGCCACCACTGCGATTTTTCTTGGAAATAAAATCTACAGTTAAGTACTTTAACAACTATGAACAAAAATTTCTGCAAAATACAGAGATTGGGATTCTAACAAATCTTTTGGTATATATTTGTTAGAATCCCAATCTATATATATTTTTATATATTTGTTCAAGAAAATACTAATAAAAGTGTATGTACATATATATGGTTATGTGTGTGTATTAATATATACATGTAAATATATATATATATATCTGTGTGTGAATGTGTATATATATAGAGAGAGAGAGCAAGAAAGCAAGCAAGAAAAAAAGAAAGATCTCTAAGAAATAGGTGTCAGAATAAATGTTAAATCTGGACTAACATTTGCATATTTGTCTATGATAGCAAAGGGTAAATCTTGAAATCAACACTGCAAATTCAACAGCATGCAGGATGGAGATGAAGGACAGGTAAATGCATAGGTAAGTACAGGTAAGAAAGAGTAAAAAGGAACCAGTGCTCTTTCAGCACATATCACTTCTGCTCTGCCCTGAAACTGTGGGCAACATAATCTGCTATAACATCCTCCCTCCTTACTTACCAATGAAAGCCACACAAATTCTCACACAAAGGACATTCTCCTCTGAACCAACCAAGGAACCAAGAAATCAAACCAAAATTTTGTGTCAGCCAGGCAAATCCCCCGACCCCCAGAGATGTTCAAGCCACACTCATTTCCTTCAGGTCTGTCACACAAATGTCATCTCTGTGCATCCTTCTAGCCCAGAGCCATGCAAAGTGCAGCCTTGCGGGCTCACTGTACCTCTGAAATTCAGGGAAGGTTCGGATTGAGTTTTGGTCAGAAGAACTAGAAAAGGCAGGCAAAAGAGAGTGAGGAACAGCTTGCAGATCTGAGCCCCCCACCCCCCTCCAAGGCAAAGCCTCTCCTCAAGCCCTGGATGGAGTTGTGTGTGCCTGTGGCAGTGACAAGGCCTGGTGTAGGGCTGGCCTGCCTACATTGGCCAGGCCAGTCTTCACAGTGCCCTGCTGCTGTGCAGTGTGCTAGGTCTGCTGTGCATATAGGTGGCAGCAAAGCTTCATGCTTTTTCAAGCTGCCACTGCCCAGGATTCCGGAGGAGGGCAGGCTCTTGTCAGCACAGCCGCCCTCTGGGATCTGCAGCAGCTGCAGGGCTGGGAAGCAGGTGGCCAACTGGGCTCCTGAGTATAAATAAGAGGAGCAAAGAAGAGGCTGTTCCATCAGCACCCCAGCAGCTTTATCAGTTCAGCTATAAAACAGAAAATGGTCCTCAGGGATATCTGAAGACTCCTGTGTTCTTAGATATTGGATGGTTAACAGGATGATGTGAAGGCATGGGTAGGGATGGAATCAAGCACTAACAACCAGCAGAGTCCAGGTGAAAGGGATGCTGCTGGCCATGGGCTTGGAGCAGGTCTTACCCATGGGTGAGAGGAATGCCCAACCCAGTGCAGAGAAGGCTTTAGGGTCTTGAGAGCAGCTAGTTCCCACCAAGGACAGAGGTGCTTCAAAATGTGAACAGCCAAGTTGACTGCACCGTGTGTACTGATGCCTGACCCTGTCTGTGGATCAAAAGATCTGTACTCAGCCTGCTGACAACTCTGAGGGTTACAGTTCTCATGTGCAGACATCCACAGGCCTGCAACGTCCTCTGCTTAACAGAGGTGGGTTTGTATTACTTCTCCAGCAACCAGATTCTGCATCCACCTTTCAAGATATATCCAAGTGTGTGGTAATATAATGGAGACACTCATTTATGAAAGCCTTTTTCTCTTAGCTTCTTAAATGTAGAGTAGGACACTTTTTCCATTTACCTTTTTTTGGTTTTGTTTTACCAAATGAAAGCTTTATTTCTAAAGAGTCACAAAAACAAAAATTAAATAAGATTGATATGTCTAGACAGACACACCCCAAGCAACCCAGGCTGTGTGGCTGATGCTGAGGGTATTACTGTCCGTTTTTAAAAGATACAGGACAGTCTAGCATGTGCAAGGCTCTGGTTTCAATCTTCAATGAGACTAAAAAAAAAAAAAAGATACTGGACAAAACACAAGAGCGTTATTCTCAAATGTCACAGAAATTTTTTGAGAGAATAAACAGTCCATGTATCTTATACTCCATGTAACTAATATCTTTTCTTAAATATCAAATGAAACCAAGGACCTAGAATCTCCAGGAAGAGGTAAGCTGATTTGAGGGAAAGTACTGACTGGACAGGGATCCCGCTATGACCACTGATTTCACAATATATTTGTTAATAAGAAGAAATACAGATTTATTTGATTTTGTATATGATTTGTTTTTGCTTTCTTTCTGGTGCTAAGGATTGAATGTAGGGTTGCTTTAACACTGAGCTATAGCTCTTACCCTTTTTGTTATATTTTTTTAAATTTTGAAACAAGGTCTTAGTTGCTGAGCCTGACTCAAACTTACGGACCTCTTGCCCCAGCCTCGCAAGTTGCTGACATTTTATAGGTATATGCCACTGTGCCTGGATGAAAAAAATACATCTTTTCTGAAAGAAATTAGGAAAACCAATACTATAGAAAAACATGAAAAGCTTTACTATATGTCCATTCTAAAAGTCCGACCAGTTCAATACTTGTGAAATGAATAAAATGAGCATCAAGTATCAAATGAAGCTCATTAAAAGTGAAACTTTAGTGAAGCTCACTTTAATAATTGTAAGGTAGAGGAACATAAATTATCTTTTTGTCTGATAGCTGTTTAACTACATAGCCCTTTGTATCAATCAGAAAAATCTGTTTCCAATAGCAACCTGTGGCTCTAATTGTGATCTCACTCTAAGTACCCAAATGACATCATGGTAAGATGTCTGGCAGTGATGGCAAGGAATCCAAGAGGGTACTAAAATTGTCTTCAGGGAAGTATTTTGGTCCATTTTAAAGGATAACTAAATGTATTTTGACACTAGTCTCAGATATAAACACTGTCTGAAACCTGATAGTAGCAATGAAAACTGAAAAGAAAAAGCAAGATCATTCTGTGTATGGTTTTTGTGTGGTTAGAGCAAGAGGGGTCTAATCTCTCCTCACCCATTTATGCTTTTACTTATGTTGAAGTTCACAAGGAGACTGAAAGTAAAAGTCATAACTGGGAGGAAAGAGGCAAATTACCATGGAGGGGACTGAAAACAGAGCCAGATTTCTTTGCCTACTTCAAACCTGAACAAAATTTGAGTTGCCTGTCAGTTTTCATATCCATCTCCACCTGATGGTATAGAGCATCACCCAAAGAGGGAGCAGGCTGCGTAGGTACGTGTCACACTGGATGGCTACTTGGCACAGTGTATACGGTGTGGTGTGGCAGGGTCTCACCTTTTCTGTTGTCCCATGCGTAGAGTTCCTTTATCCCCAACTCATTCAGGGACTTGGACAGCTCTAGTTCCTCCCCAGCAACATTGTCCCTGAGCAGAACCACGTGATCTGGGCTGACCTCACACTTTGCACAAATGACTGGCAGAATGTTCTGGAGTGGTACATCAGGGCTCACTCGCACAACAGCTTTTTGTGTTCGAAGGTAATTCACTACCAAACGCACAGATTTCTGGAAAAATAGACCAGACACAAGGAATTCTATGAGCAACATCTTCCCATAATAGCTCCACCTTCTGTTTTAATTTTAGAATTAAATGTGGCAACTCTAATCCTTTCACAAATTCAGTGTGTCAAATGCAAAATGAAATAATGAATAGTGAAAAATAAATTTCCAAAATAATGGATTTAGCTTAGAGTTTCTCTTACTAAATAACAAGCTGCTAGACAACATAGGAAAATGGACAACAGTGAGGGTTTTAACTTTGAAATCCAATATATATATATATGGTCTTTCAAAGATTCTGACAAGATCTGAACACAAAACACTTGTGTGTGTGTGTGTGTGTGTGTGTGTGTGTTTGTATCTATATATATAAAAGGAAACAATGGTTTGGAAGTAGAATGAATAATTTCATTTAAAGAAAAACTAATTAAACAAAAAATTAAAAATTTTTAAGAAGCCAAAATATCAAAATAAATATATGAATATTTTTATACATATATATTTATATAAATAAGGTACCGTATGAATACATATATATGAGACACAGAGTATGTAAAGAGATATGTGTGTGTGTATATATATATGTGTGTGTGTGTGTGTGTGTGTGTGTGTGCGTGTGTATACATATACACACACATACACATACACATACCGGACCCACATTTTAAGCCAGAAATATAATCTATACTTTTCAAATACAAGACATATAATCAAAAAGAAAATAATTGCTCTGAGCAAAGATGATTCTAAATGACTACAGAAAAGTGGCCCACCAAAGAACTGCAGCATTCAAAGGTCCACTAAGTCTACTTTACCTCTCACTCTTCCTGATCACAGTATAGTGCTGGAACACTAAGAAGGTGAAGAGAATAAACATGGGTTGTATAGAGTGACTGAGAAAGGCCTCAGGCTCCTTGTGGTCCAAGTGGCAGGGTATGGTAGCTATCATATTGGAAATTACAGAAGTTTGCACCATTTTGAGCTTCAGAGGCAGTTCCAACAGACAGCTCTGTTCTACATTAATTCAATTTCTATATATAATACATATGGGAGCAATTTTACAACAATGAACATTATTCAATTCTAGAAATTTTATCTCTTATAATAAATTGAATTTACATGATGCCACTTTGCCTAGCATGGCAGTAAGAAACGTCAACCACATCTCTTTGCATGTGATACTAAAGAGCAATGTGGGCCCTCCTCAGCACCTCCTGCACATTCATACATACAGTCATGTGTCTTTGTCCTCTCGGTACATGTAGTCACCTACTGACCTCAGGCATCTTAGGTGGGCCAGGCTTAACCTTCTCTTCGGGAACTTTTTCTTTCAGAAACACAGTGTGCACATTCAAGGTCCCAATCAAAGTATTTGGCTTAAAACTCAAAGGCTGTTGTGTTTCTGAAGACAGGATCTCAAGGGCATGGTGGGAAGGATTCAGGTGATTCTGAAGGCAAAGTTCAACAAGTAGGTCCATCATTGCATAGCTGAAAAAAGGGAAAAAATCATGATTAATAGAAGTGTCTATACTCTCCCTCTGCCTAGCTAAATAGGGACAGAACAAAGAATGAGTGGGTGAACGAGGAAATGAGATGTGCTTATAAAGACAACAGCAGTTCATTAATTTCTTATGCATGATTGTATAACAACATGTTGCCATTTTCAATGTTAATAAACAACATTACTGAAAGAACAGTATCAAAATAGTAGATCAAAATCATAGTCATTGAGAAAAATAGTTGTATTTCTAAATTAAATCCACGGGTATGTTGAGCTGAATCATTTAAAGACTGATAACATAAATGATACTACTTACAGATACAAGACACTAAATCTTCAATTATTTGTAATTATAATCTATCATTAAAAACTGGGCTTTGAGACTGGAATGGTGGCTCAGCAGTTACAGCACTTGGCTGGCATGCGCAAAGATGTGGGTTTGTATCCCAGCACCATGTACACAAAGAAGTGTTGGGGCAAAACAAGCAACATGCTGCTGAAAAGGCTGTTACCAAGGAGGAATTTCAGGGTGAATGGACTGCTCCAGCTCCTGAATTCACTGCTACTCAACCTGAGGTTGCAGATTGGTCTGAAGGTGTGCAGGTGCCTTCTGTGTCTATTCAGCAATTCCCTACTGAAGATAGGAGTGCCCAGCCAGCCACTGAAGACTGGTCTGCAGCTCCCACTGCTCAGGCCACTGAGTGGGTAGGAACAACCACCGAGTGGTCTTAAGGTGTTGTTCTGTGAATATGTAAGCAGAATGGAAATGAGGTTATGGAAAATAAATGCCAGTTTCTAAAAAAAGAAAAAAAAAGAAACTAAATAAAGTTGACTCAGTCATACACACACACACACACACACACACACACACACACACACACATATACTGTGTCCTTCTCTCTCATAAAAAAAAATCCTAGGCTTTAAGTTGCAAAAGTTGATAAGCACTGTTAAGAACAATAATGTACAAACAAACTGGGACAACTAGAAGACATGCTAAACTCCCAGACACTTGAACCCTACCAAAACTGAATCAAGGAGAAATTGAAATCCTCAACATACAAACAACAAAGAAATTGAATCAATAATTAAACCTTGCCAAAAAGAAAAGTACTAAGTCAAATGGATTCATTAGAAAATTCTCCCAAATATTCAAAGAATAATACCAATGCTTCTTAAACTCTTTTAAAAATCAAAGAAGAAATATTTCCAAACTCATTTGATATGGCCAGCATCACCTTAATACCAAAGAAAACAACAATACCGAATACCACAAGAAAACGACAGGCAAATTCCATGAGGAACATGGATGCAAATATCCTCAATAAAATACAAACAAAATTCAATATCACATTAAAAAGATTATATACCATGTCCAAGTGGGACCTATCTAGGTATAGAGGGATGGTTCAGCTTACACAAATCAACCAATGTTTTATGTCACATTAATGAAATAAACCACAAAAAATACATGATCATCTCTATACAGAAGAAACATTTGACAAAATTCAACATTCGCTCATGAATTTAAAACTCACAACAAAATAGGTATAAAAAGAACTAACTTTGACACAATCAAAATTATACGTGGCAAGCACATAGTTAACATCATATTCAATGGGGAAAAGTGAAAGCTTTCCCACTAAGATACAGATGAGGCAGGGATGCCCCTTCCCACTTCTGTTCAACATAGTACTAGAAGTTTAGCCAGAAGCACTGCACAAGAAAGACAAATTTCATGCAAATTGGAAGTGAAGAACTTTTTCTCTTTGTATATAATGAGATCACACATGTAGAAAATCCTGAAGATTCAATAACAATAAAACACTTCTAAAACTAGTAAACTATCTCAGGAAAGTTTCTGGATACAAAATGACATAAACATGAGCGGCGTGTGTGTGTGTGTGTGTGTGTGTGTGTGTATGTGTGTGTGTGTGTGTGTTACTGGGGATTGAAACCAGGGGTACTCTACCTATCACTAAGCCACATACCCAGCATTTTTTTTTTTTGAGACAGGGTCTCACATGGTTGCTGAGATATGCCTCAAATTTGTAATCCTTCTGCCTGAGCCTGCCAAGTTACTAGGATTTCAGGGATACCCCACCACACCCAGCTAAAATTAGTGACATTTCTGTACTCAAACAGTAAGATATCCAAAAAGAAAATTTAAACAATCCCACTTACAATAGTAATAAAAAGAATAAAATCCTTAGAAATAAATAAAACCAATTATTTTAAAGATTTGTACACTGAATATTATGACACATGAATGAAATAAATCAAAGGAGGCTCAGATAAGTGGAAAGATACCTTGTTTTCATGGATTGGAAGCATGAATACTGTTAAAGTGTACATGCTACACAAAGAAATCTACAGAGTCAATGCAATTCCTTTCAAAACACCAATGGTATTCTGCACAGAAATAAAAAAAAATCTCTAAATCCATATGGAACAACAAAAGACTTTGATTAGTTAAAGCAATCTTGACAAAAACAAAGCTGGAGAAATTACATGTTTATTTCAAAATATACAAAGCTACAGTAATCCGTAAAGTACAGTACTTGTATAAAATCAGACATATAGACCAATGGAACAAAATGCAGTCCATAAATAAATCCACGCATTTACAGTTAAGAGATCTTTGACAAGCATACAGTGGGGAAAGGACAGTCTCTTCAATAAATGTTGGGCAAATTGTATATCCTCAGGTGGAAAAATGAAATTGGACCCTTATCTCACACCATACACAAAAATCAACTCAAAATGATTAAAGACTTACACTAAGACCTGAATCCATAAAACTACAAAAAGAAAACATAGGGGGAAACTTCCTAATGTTGGCCTGGGAAGCAATCTTTTTGGATATGACACCAAAAGCAGAGCCAACAAAAGCTAACAGGGACAAGTGGGATTGCATCAAACTAAAAAGCTTCTATACATCAAAGGAAACCATCAACAGAGTGAGAAAGGAAAACTACAGAATGGGAGAAAATATTTTCCAACCATACATTTAAAAAGGTGTTAATATCCAAAGTAGATAAGAAACTCAAACAACTAAACAGACCAAAAAAAAGCAAACAAAACAACTAAACAGGGGGCACAGGATCTGAATAAACATTACTCAGCATAAGTCATACACACAAATGTAAGTACATGAGGTGACAAATACGTTAACTACTTTGCCATGACCTTTTCATAAATCCACATATATATCAACATGTTTTAGACTTTAATATACATAATGTCTGTTTATCAATTTTATCTCCGAAGAAACTAAAAAAATTAACCAAGAAAGAAAAAGAAAGTCACTCTTTGATATTTACATTTTGTTTAAAGGAATGGAGGTAAATGGCATAAAAGCTCATGTTTATTTCAGCAAAAAAATACAGATTACCTACTGGGTGCAGTGTCATTTGGAAAGCTTTAAATAAAACTTGGTCTCTAAACTTAAAGCAAACCCATAGATATTTACCCTAGCCCTTGATTCATTCTTCCCTGACCTTAAGCATTCAAACACTTTGGGTCCCTGATACTGGATGGCAAACCCAATGCCAATAAACAAACAAACAAAAAACACCCTATTTCTATTTCTCATTCAATTGCTGCAAGACTATCAATAATGTTCTGACTGTTCCAAAGCAATGTTTCAAAGTTATCTCCATAACAACATTTACCCCATCTGCTATCCAAGAAGTACTGAGTGTCAGCTCCTGCCAATCAGTGAGACCCAAGAATCCCCATGAAGCCAGTGCCCTGTGACTGATGGGGCATTTAGTGGGAACAGGGCAGTTCCAACCCCGACATGTACCACAGGTAGACACACAGGTTAATACCTACAAGTGAACTTAGATTCTTTCAACTCCTGGTCAGAACTCATCTTTATCTCAACAAGGAGTCTAATGAAACAAACCAGGGAGACACATCATCACACTCTCAAAGACATGCTATTCCAAAAAACCTCAGTATGGAAAATAAACTCCTAAAAAGTGTTAAAATAACACCATCATGTCACTCATTGTCTACCTGATAGGTCCAGGGCCACACAGTGCCCTCACACTTTGCTCTAGTCTGAATGATGCAGACAGTCATCCTGGGGTTTCTATAGGAAAGTGGGGCCGGGATTCAATTTACACTCTGTTGTACGAATGTGACTCTAGCTTTGTTTCTGCTATTCCCACCTGCAGTTTATTTCTAACAAACATATAAATTGTCAAGAAACACAAAAAAGTACACAAACACTACTAATATTTCCTTCTAACCTTTTAGTCCAATAATTGGCAGCACATTTGAAACATCTAATTAGAGTGATTGCTGTGGAAGGCAATTGCCACAGGGATCCATGGCTTTCCTCCCCTATATAGAATATACCCATCTTGCCGTAGCAGAATTGAATAATTGCAATTTAATGTGCTAGCAGAGTAATATATTAGTTAGGTCTAAATAAATAACTGGGTGTTCATTCAAATTGCTGCCTTCTGTGTCCCATGGAACTCCAGGACTGGCTGATCCATGCTCCACAGCAACACTGTCCTCCATCCGTCCACGTTCCTGAGGAAGGACGCACCTCTTCCCAGGAGCGCTCCCTACAGGGAAAGCAGGTGCTTCCTACTGGGAAAGCAACTGTTACATTTTCAACAGGAAAGAGTGGAAGTAGTTTGCCGTCAGCCTCTCAGCTCAAATTATTATTACTTTTGGGGGGTGGCAAAAAAAAAACTAAAAATGCTGTAAGAACATGATGCAAAACCAAACACAGGTTATCAAACATGTTAAATTATTTGAAGAATACAGAATCATCACTGATTTAATCCAGAGAAGTGAATGGGACACCATCCCTCCTGGTAGCTGGTAGTACCAGCACCCAGGATAGATAGTTCCTAAAGGTAAGTTAGAGTGAGGAGGTTCAGGACCAGGCAGGAGCTTAAGCCTGGCTGTTTTGTCTTCTCCCAATGCATCTCTAGCAGTGAGTCTCAGGTTGACAGAGCTTTCTCATGAGGACTGGCCCCACTACACTGAGATAATCTAGGTGCATGCAGGTCACAGGGGAACCCGGGTCCAAAGACTTGAGTACACCTTACTACATGTCCTGCAGTCTTTGACTATCCATTTAAAAGATGATCCTCACTTCAAATATTAAAATATTCACCCTTTTTCCATAACACACTTTTTGGAAACCTGTGTGAAGTGAGGTACAAATGATTTCTGCCACTTTGCACCACACCTATTATGCTACTCTTGCCTGTAGTTTCAAAATATCATACTCCAAACAGCCATCTAGTTCTTTTAATGCTCCTTTGATCTGCTGGATAAATCTACCCAGAGAGGAGGAAACAACCCTTGACACAGCAGCAGTGTCCAACAATGGACAGAGAGGTACTGAGCTGCTGCAGTCCCTGTGGTTTTCCTTACAGATCCATCAGGTTCCAACCTGCCTCCTCAGGCCTACAAATAAAGGCCTAATGACTTCCCTAATTAGGTGTTATGTATGTCTCTCCATAAGGTCTTAGTAGGTCACTGTGCCACTGTGCCACAGAGAACTTTCCAGAGACTGGTTGAGACTGTCTGGTGGTGCCTGTTCTCACCACTTGCTGGGTCTGGCCTCCCCTTCTGCCTCCCTCTCAATCTCTGGAGGAGTAGCCCCCATCTCTGATCTGCAGCTCTGCACTTTCTGATGAAGGCCTGCATATCTTTGCTGCAGCAGCACTGAGGGTTAGTGGAGGCTCTCAGGGGCAGCCTGCCGGGGGTGGAATCCCAGTACCACCATATACTGCTACTGACTTGTGTAACTGCACATCTTAGTGCCTCAGTTTCCTCACTGTGAGGGCATTATGATAGGACCCAAGTATTATGTATATTAACATCTGTAAGGCACTCAGTACTGTACCAGTATCTGTTAAATTAATGAGTTAATTTGTTGCTGTCTTCTCTTTGGATTCTACATAGTAAGACATTCACCTGGCTCAGGTGGAGGATCATCTGTCTGTACTTGGCTGAGTAACATCCATACCAAGATATGAGATCCAGGAACATCTGTAGGGCATTGCATTGCAGAACTACTTTCCCTATCTAACAAGGAATGAAACTGAACCCATTAGATATGCTCTGGTTGTCAAAGGGGAAGCTGGGTATATTAGGAAGCTGATGAGTGCTAGGGACCTCCTGGCCTTTAGTAAAAATGACATAGGAATGCCACTGTTAGGTCCTTCTGGTTCACCAAGAAAATCCTAGCATATAACATATAACTCTCTCTCCTTCACTCCCCCTCTAGATTCAGGAAAAATCCCAGGTCCAAAAAAAGAATAAAAAATAGTAATAAAAGGGATCAATCACTCCAAAAACAAATGAACACTGGTGGAGGGATTTATGAGATCAGAACTCGTTTTTCGCCCCATTCTTCCTCAATATCTTTTTTCATTCTGACTTATTTTCCTCTCTGCTCTCCAAATGTCTTCTAAGTGCTCATAAGTACAGATAAAATTTGTTTTTTAATATTTCTTTAGGTCTCTATTTTTAAATTTTAAAAGTAGAATTTTTACACTTCTTTCTTTTAAATGGATAGATTCAACAATTGTTTTTGCATGAGCCAGTGATTTCATTAAGAAACAAATTTGTATTCTTTCATGAGTGGCTCTTTTTTTGAAGTCCTTACAGGCTGCTAGATGGAGAATGAAGAGCCTGTGTCAATATCCCCTCCCAGAGCCAAGGGACAGAGACCAGAGTATAGCCCTCGCCTATTTGGGGAGCACACAACTGGGACAAGGAAGTCAGAAAAGTTGCATTCTGCATCCATCAGGCTGTGGCTGGTTAATGAACAGCTGTCTAATCAGGAGACCGCTCTAAATCACGAGCCTTCTGTCCTGCTAGACCTCAGATGTGTTCAGTGGAAATGGACAGGCAGATTCTCTTCATCTGTAATGACACAGCTGATCAGGACTCTTCTTGGGCCACATGCACTTATCTTTCTCACAGTGCCCCTTCTTGTGCCATCAGCCTAGTGAGACCCTGGGCTCATTCTCAGGACCATGTGCCTGACACCCAGCTGAGCTAGTGGCATGCGGAGGATCTTGATATTTAAAATGCAATTTGAAACTTTGGGGCTGGTCAAACACATAGGTTATTGAACCCCATCCCAGCATTTCTGATTCAATGGGCCTGGGGTCAGTCTAACAGATTCCCAAGTGAAGGTAATGCTTCAGGTTCAGGGTCCCACTTTGAGAACTACTAGACTCTAAGTACTCAAGATATGTACATTAGTATCGATGTATTGATTGAAACATGGCTCACTCAGTGCCAGGTGTACAAATTACTTCCAGATAATTTCTTTCTTTTACAATCATAAATTCAATTTGCATGGGCTGTCAAATCTTAATCTGGTCCAACATGGTCTAGATTCACATGTGGGACCAAGGCCACTATGTGGCCCTAAGTTTTGAGTGAGACACACTATGGTATGGCAGAATCAGAGCAAGCCCTGGGAGAAAATCCAGTTTGACAGCTTTTCATGGCATCAAAAAGGCACTGTAAGAGGCAAGCAGGGTACTCTGCAGCTAGCCTGTACTAATGAGGCCCCTCACAAGTGAACATGTGGGCAGAACACAGAAAAGGTTAATAATAATACGAAGGATAGGAAGAAGTCCAAAGGTAGGATGTCTGTTACCTAGAGGTAGAATTTCAGGTTTGAGGCTGGGTCTCCATGAAGAATTCAGGATTATAGAGGCTGGGTCCTTATCTACTAATGCTAGTGTAACAACTAGAAGAACAGTGTCAAATTCTAAATGGTTGACCTCCCAGGTCCAGGAGTCTGTAAGGACTTGATGTAAATTTAGGGTAAGGGTAAGGTAGAGGTTACCAACTTATGAGGGCTTGCCTTCTTAGTGGCATTCAAATTTTAAATCTATTTAAAAGACAATGATGATTGAAGCCTCTTAACCTGGAGGTATGCAGAGGCTGAGAACCCTGGAAAAACCTGAGAATTATTCTACCCAAAAGTGATTACATGAAATGAGTTACCTGGAGAGGTATGGACTGGTGATCTCAGACAAAGAATGTATTCTGGTGAGGTTCAGTCCCAAAGGTATCCTTAGCTGACCATGGTAACTCAGGTTTCTTAACTATGGCATCATTATCTTTTATCTATACTTGAAGGTCACCTTATTTTCAAAATCTGAACTCCTCTATATTCCTGTTAGAGGAAATTGTGTGTTTTCTACCTGATTCTCACTCAGCAGATTAGTCAATAAGTACCACTAGGGAAGTTGGTCATTGCCCAATGACACTCAAAGTCACCTGCTAGTGTTGACTTAAAATTTCATATAAATTTTGTGTGCTACATTTAATATAAATCTGTTCACCCCATGTTTGAAGAAAAGTAATCCTCTGATGCAAGTTTTCTAGTAACTTGTGTGGACCTGGAATAGAACCACCAAATGCCTAGGCCCATTCTCCCCTGACACTCCAGATTCTAGTAAACCAGAACTAGCAGCGTCTTACACAGTCATTTTAAACACGCTATGCATTTTCTCTGCTGGCTGAGATAACTTCTTCCCAGAGCCTCACCAAAGTTAGTAATTAAATACATATATTGATCAATGAATAAATGAACATTTTTAGTATTTTTAAATCTTTCCAAACACCACAAAATGAGACTCCCTCCATGCCATATGATGGGTATAACACCACTATCAGAACAACCATTGCACCTTCTGCAATCTGTGAAATACTTGGTTTAGTGAAAATAAGTCTGCCTTTTCCTAGGACAGCAATCATTTTATAGTTTGCAGCCAAACCTCTAACCTAGTTATTTCCTTATAAGAAAGATTCTTCTTTTAAAAAGTTAGAAATTGGATGTTCATGATATCATTCTATTTTCATTTATTGATTTATCTATCTTTTGGCCCGCTTGGATTTAGCCCAAAGCCTCATTGAAGAAGCAATAGCTTGGGGAGTTTGAGGGAGATGGTCAATAGGAGGGTAACTTAGCATACAGATGATCAAAACCATAAAAGCTCATAAAAAAGCTTGTTTACTGAAATTCACCTATCTGCCTCATGGTGCCACTATAGATTCCATATCCCAGTAATCTGCACTGTTTAAATGGTAATTCTTCAAATGAAAACATAAGCAATCCAAACTATACCCAGCTGGTAACCCTATTATTTAAGGATGGCCTTCCTCTGGCTGACTCCTCAACACATGACATAAGAATTACCTCTTTAACTGCACTTTCTTCAGCCCCTGAGGCCAGGAGCTTAATCTGGCAGCAAGACCAAGTCCATAGACCCTCTAGAAGCTGCCAGAGGAACATGTGTATGCTGAATCAACATTTTCATAGGACAAACCAGGGATGAGGGCCCCTCCCAACCTTCCCTCCTATGAGTCTTGGAACAGGTGGGCCCTTACAGAAAGAAGTTGGAGGCCCAATACCAGCCACCATGGGAGTCCCGCACAGGCAGAATACTGGGGGACATTTTCTTTATACTGCAAAAGAAAAAAAAAAACTTTCCTTTTCCTGCTCCAGACCCTTAGCTATGTGAACTAATGTGGATGTGACTAATTTACTACATGAAAATGACACAGCCCAGTACTAAACATCTGACACCCCTTATGAAGCTCCCTTTTGGCTGAGGTCACTGTCTCTTTCAACATCTTCTTTTTACTTATGCCCCAATTAAACTGATGGAACTGATGGCCTCCATCCAACTGCCATGTGGGGAGCAGTGATACCATTCTTAAACGTCTGCCAGGCCCTTTTCCTTAAGAACAGCCCAGAGCCCCAGTTCTAATCTCTCAATCTGTAAGAACAAAAATGTACCCTTATTTGTTCCTAAATTTCAAAAGAAGCTCAAAAAAGAAATCATTGTAATTTGTGGAACTGGATCATGAGTATCCAATTTTTAACATACTTTTATTTATGAGAATCTTTCATGTCAGGAAACATACAGTTAAGGGCTGGCTGTGTTTTAAAAAATGCTTGCTTAGCCAGTGAAAGGGTGAGCTTGTTCTTTACTAAAACCACTGTTTAAAGAGAAGGGAGAAACTACAATGACAAAGAATGAGCAGATCTGTTTTAAGCAAGGGTTAGGAAGTACCTCAATACCAGCTGGACCATTCAACCCCTTCACATAACCCCTTGATATCAACTTAACGTGTGATCATCCAACCTATGGTCAAAGTGTGCTCCATCATAAAGATCATTCAAATAATCTGCTGTCATCAATTCAAATCTCCAACTTCCCACTTCCAAGCCCCCTGACCTAAGGGAACACTTCCTTTTATTAATCCTGAACTCCTTCCATGCTTTATAGCCACAGCCAGTTGTGAACCCTTGCCAGTCCAGCTATAGACTTCTCTGAAAGTATTTTCTGCTCTGTATTCCTGCTTAAATCACTCAATCTATCAGACCTCAGTTTCTGAAACTATAAAATTGGCTGGGAATGGGGGAAGGACAGTAACCTGAGGTTCTGAAAACTTGAGATGTATCAGCATTACCTGAAGGACTTGTTAAGGCATATGTGGGGCAGCTTCATCTTTAGGAGGGCTGGGTGGGCCTGAAAAATGTGAATTACTAATAAACTCTCAAGTAATTCACATGCTGCTGGTCCAGGGGCCACATTTTAGAAACCACTGTACTAACTGATCTGAGACACTATCTCACAATACCATTTTCTTAAAAAAAATTAACTGGAAAATATAAAAACGGTGAAAAAACCATAATACAATCACTGGTAAAATTTCATGCATATTCAAAAATCATTTTCAGAACTATGATTATGTGACACACTTCTTAGGTTATAATGCTATGTACTTAAATTGATGACTAATCTGTAAAACAAAGAAATGCACAGAAGCTCTTACAACTCAACTATCTGTTGCATAAACCCCGGGAGCTGGGCTTGGGTAAAAGCCATAAGTCACTGGCTTCAAGCCTGGGCACCTCCCACATTAGTGCAGTGTGACTGTCTTCCAGTACTGAGTCCTTTTTCTGTAATAGCAGTGAGAAGGAGGACCCCCTTCTCAATGAAGGGGGTTACTGAAATGCAACCCTTGGTGGTACCACAGTAGAAAACAGCATGGCCTCACTTAGTTAAAGACATGGTATCCTATAATCCAACAGCTCCAATCCTCCTATGTACTGAGGGTGGGAGCAATGTTTTGTTCACATAGTCCACAAAGTATTTGTGAAAATTCATGTACCCATTTGCCCATTACACCTAGTGCTGGGGTGTAGCATAGTAGCAGAATGCTTACTTAGCAAGCTCAAGTTCATAAGTTCCATCATTAGCACTAAGCAGAAACAAAAGCCATCACCTAGTGTATTCATTATTAATTAATCTATTAAATTAATAGGTTAATAAAATAATTGCAAAGGACTCCATAATTTTTGATTATCATCCAAACACTGATTTTAAAATATGTAAACTAATAAAACACTACCATCACTGTTTAAAATGTGTCCCTAAGAATAAAAGAAACTCAAGAGTGTTGTAATGTTCTCTGTTATCAATTTTAATAATTCTTGAGCCAATTTCTTTTAAGAGTTAAACATTTTATATTATATCTTGTTGCAGTTTTCCTAGAAGTACTACTTCCATTCAGTCCTGTACCAGATATACAAATATATTTTTATGCTTGAAAGATTTTGTAACTGATTATTCCACCGTATTTCTCTACATTAAAATGTGTAAATTTTTAATTTTTTTCCTGTGATTTGTTAATAGTTTTATCATGGACTGAGTTATGTTATAACAACAGTGATAGCAGCATAAAACTTCTTAAACAACATTAGCTGTAATGGATTTTGATCGATATCAAACATAAAGGATGTAATTCTATTGGTAATACACCTCCTAGTACTATGAATGAAGAAGGCAGTGCCAATGCGTCATTTGTATGCACTATGTGCAAAGCAGCATTTGAAACTTGTCCACAGGCACATCTGCTGTGCTAAGAAGATGACATGTGAGATTTGAGGGTGTGGAAATGAACTCCCTTAAACCTGAAATCTATGGATCAAGTTTTCATTTGCAAAAGATGACTGCCAATTGCATGTATATCTGCACAGGGCAGCTTGTAAGTGAACCTTTGAGTGGTTCATTCATGAGGCTGCCCTCTTGGCTGAGATTGCCATTCCAGCTCGGGCCACTAGTTACCTCCTTTGAGCTTTGTTTGGTACTCCATCCTTTCCCTTCTCTTCAAGCCCAGCCTCTAATAGTCTCTCTAAGGATTAATGTGAGCCTGACTGGGCCATTTAGTATACCCTCATTCCAAATGAGACAGTTGAGGCAGTCCTAGGTGGTCACCTATACCCTCATTTGTACCCATATGGCTCCCACCTGGATATATAACTTGGAAGAAACATGGGATACATCAACATTCACTCTATAAGTATCCTCCTGGCACCTGCACAAGGGAGTGCAGTAACTTCTCTGCAACACTAGCCTCTTACCTACCTTCCATTTACCACACTCTGCTTCTCCAGCCCACTGGGCAGAACCACAGTGATGTCCAGGGTACTGTTCTGCAGCATCTCCTTCATGTGAATCAGGTTCTGCTGTGAGCTGAGGGCTGCATCACTGGGCAGTCTCTGATCCCCATGAACACTCAGTGGGGCAGGCTTTCCAGGAGGTGGGGGAGCCCGAGCCTTCATCTTCCTCCTTGAAAATGACAAGACAGAAGAACTGAATGAAGCAGAAGTTTTCATACTTGCCTCATAATAATTCATTGTTTTAGTTCTCCCACTTCTCTTCAGAAATGCCTTGCGAGTGGCATGGTCTTTTAAAAGTCAGCATAGTGGCTGTGTTCCATGTTCACAGCTAATACCCTCAAGAAATTAAGCCAGTTGAAAGAAAAATAGAGGAAGCAGTTTTGAAAGGAAGAGCTCCTGGAAAGAAAACCTGAAAAATGCGGTCACCATCTGGGAGGAGCACTGTCCTATTTTATATAGGACCCTAAAAAGGCAAGGGTGTAGCTGAGCTTACTTGGCTTGGCCCCTTTTGAGTTGTAGGTAGGAGACATTTTACAACTAGGTCAAATGGGCTCCTCAAGTGGCCTGCAAGGCTCTTGCTTCAATACTGTCCCAGTTCGGGAGCCAGGACCGGTTCTGAAGATCCGGAATCCATGGATCTATAATGTTGAATATACTTGGATCATATCAAGCCATACTAAATTAGCCAGAAGGTCCCTTGGTCCAGCACCCATTGACATAGCCACTGTGGTGGATACAGCTGTTTTGCAACAAGTAGTACTGTTACAACATGCAAACTTTACATCTTGGTTTCCACCTGATTTCAAACTGAGTCTTGGATGCTCTCCTCACCTTGAAAGAGATTCCTAAACCCTTGCCAATGAGTAATCCATGCTGTTGAACATTTTTACAAACTCCTGCTGCCTCTAGATTAGTAAGGGAAGACAACTGACCTTATTTTATATATTTTATTGTATATGTACTATATGTATATATTATACATAGTATGTGTAAATGAATACATTTATGCATATACATTACACATGCACAAATGTATATACATATATAGACATATAAGTACATATAAGTATATGTAGCCATTTATACATAAGAACTCTATTCTATGCACACTCTGGGTATTTTATTACAAAATAATAGTTTGTATTAGCACTAAACATTTACTAGGACCTATGCTAATGAAAACCTTTGTTATTTACCTAATAACTATATTATTCAGTAGTTACCTCATTCAATTCTCAAAATATTTTGCAGCTGAGAAAACTCAGCCTGAGAGAAATTCATAGCACACTGGAAGGCATACAATCATTCAGCATCAAGCAGAGAAAGGAACCAGTTCCTTTGTCTTCTAAGGGCTTGCTCCTCCCCCTACCTTCTTCTCCTACCATGCTCCAATAAGAGGATCCACAGGAAGGGAGGCAATGTGAACTCTTCCTGTCCTGTAAACTCAGCTGCAGAGCAACCTTCTTGGAGGTACTGTGGCACAAGGTATAAAAGACACAGGAATTCTATTTCTAGAAATTTATTCTAAAGAAATAGTCCTGCAAGACCATATTGTGGGAGATTCAAAGATTCTCATTATGATGTAATTTCTAATGACAAACAAATAAATAATCTAGCCAAACATTCATAAATAAATACACTAAGCAAATAATCTAACTGCAGCTCAATAAAAGACAATGTCAATAATTTATGGTTCAACATTACACTGGCGCTAGTTAAATATGTTTAAAAAATAACCAAAAATGCTTGACAAAGATTTTTGGAAAAAAATGAACTTCAAAATATTATTTTATGCAAATTTCATTTTTAAAGAGAAGTTAAATGATAGCAATAGATAATATGACAGTGTAGAAGAATGAAGAATTTGCCTGATGTCTGGGTGATGTAAGACAGGACATGTTTTGCTATTTTTGTTTCTGTTCATTTCTTAATTTCTTCTACTATTCTTAATTTCTTCTACTTAATGTCTGCATACTTAATTGCTTTTAAAATGAAAGAGGTCATTTAAAAATGTGGGAGGGGCAGCAAATGGGATTCAGAAGAGGCTGTATACTTAGTGATGCTTATGTCACTGATTAATACAAGTCTCAGGAATAATACTCACTTCTCATCCTCTGCTACAATAAATAACCATAAATTAATCCTCTTGTTAAAAGTCCTGCATTTACACCATGTTTACGAAACTGTGTTGCATTTTATCTTATATCCTTTCTTTCATTTTATAGAAATAAAAAGGAAGTAGTTAACATTTTCTGTACTAAGGACTGAATATTTATCAAGCCATGTAGTTCTCTCTCTACTCTCTGAAAAGGAACGACTATTATTTCTATTTTATAGATAAGTGTGGGCACAACTTTCCAACATTATAGAGAGACAGGGCTAACATCAACTACAGATAATTTGATTCCAGGGCTTGAAATCGTAACCATTACATTATTCAGTCTCTATGAGCAAAGACAGATGTCACCTCACTCTGGAGATGGAAAAATCAGAACAGAACCAGATCAAAGAATCTTTCATTAATCAACCTTGGGTGCAGAGCTAGAAGGGAAACCTTGCCCTCAAGGGAAAAAAAAAACCTATTTCTTTGATATTTTTTAGGAAACGAATACACTTTTCAACCTAGCTTGTTTGCGCACCTTCAGAACAGAGTCCAGTCAGAAGCAGCTAGTGTTGCATTCTGGCTGAACTGCTACAGGAGAGAGGCTGAAGAGAGGTAGAAATTTCACCTACCCCGTTTACTTACCCCACATATACAATCTGTAACTCCCAGAGTTACCTCATGATATCATTCTATCTACCCTTCCCTACTCTGGTCCAAACCATCATTGCTAAGTGAAGAACAAATGCACGGTTATAAAACCATCTTCTTTCTCTGCAATCCAGCACCTTCTCAGTCAAGTCTGCTGCTGATGTAGATTCCTTTAATCCTCAGTGTTTCGTGAGCATCAGGACACTCCATCTTCTTACACTTTCCCCTGCCCAGAGCATACTCCCACTACCCACCTGATAGGGCCCATGGACTGTGGCCTAAGTTGCAATTCTGTAGGCCATGAGGATGCCAGAGAGATTTATTTGCCATGAGCAGTATTGTGTTTATGTGCACAAATGTGCACCAGCCACGCACATACATTAACCAACATTTTAAAATACAGAATATTTTACATTCATAAAATAAACTGCTGAATCTTTTTGGAAATGAAAAAACTGACAAGCCCCTGAACACCTTCACAGCAACAATCTGCTGCATACTTTCCGCTGGGCTTGTTGGCTCAGGAACATGACACATCTGTGGGGCTTTAAATTGCCATCCAAACCTCCAGAGTCTGAACATCTGCACTGACTTTTGAGCTTGGACCACTCCCCAGTATCCTTCACTCTTCTGGCACTGGGTCTATAGTTCACTGCTCCTGGAAAACCCACCAGTAGCCCCACCTGCCTGTGCCTTGCCATACTCTCTGCCTTCTATGTTCTCTCCCTTGAAGACATCTTTTTTTTCCCCAACCATAGTCTTATATATTGGAGGGAAACATTGTTATATATTCATGCATACATGGATATCGACATAGTAAGTTAAGGCCAATCCTAGTTCAGGATCTCCCCACGCCTTCATTGATTCCCTGATCTCATGTCTCCTCTGTAATACTCCCATGCTATAATTGGAAATGAGCATATACATGTATATTTATTTTTGAAATT
>PVKS010016315.1:0-44190 GCA_004027875.1 Aplodontia rufa
GGACACAGAGGAAGGAAGGAAAACACAGAGGACACAAATCAACAGATGAAAACACAGCTCTAGATCTAAGTGTGTTCTAGGTAAAGAGTAAGCAAGAGAACGAATCCCTGCTGACTGGTGCTGGCAAGGGAGAGGACAAAAAGGTCCCCACATGCCTCACAGGCATTTTATTTTTAAACTGCTTTTTATTTTTGTGGTGGTTGTTTCTCTTCACTAGAAGTCCAATGCGCCATCCATTGCGCCACAGAGCCACCTATGGTGGTTGTTTTTTAAGACAGAGGGACAATGAGATGGAGAGAGAGAAAGAAAGAATTTTTTTTTTAGCTTTTCATCTGGTTTTTGTTGCTCCAACACTTAGTTGTATTCGTAGTGCTGGGGTTCGAACCTGCATCCTTGCTCATGCCAGACAAGCCCTGTAACCACTGAGCCACCGCTCCAGCCCTCCCAGGCATTTTAGAGAACCACAAGAGAACAGTATGGAGAACTTCATGTCAACACAGCAGGAAATTCAGATGAAGTGGACAAATTCCTAGAAAAATAAGTATACAGCAGGGACTGGAGTGGTCGCTCAAGGTTGGAGTGCTTGCCTGGCATGCATGAGGACCCAGGTTCAAACCCCAGCACCACCTGCAAACTAAGTGTTGGAGAAACAAGGGTCAGATAATAAATAAAACTGATTCTTTCTCTCTCTCTCTCTTTTAAAAAATGTATATAGCAAAAGAGAAAAGAAGTGAAGTATTCAAGCCTAAAATCATGAAAGGTGCCGCATTCAACCCACCTTGCCGCCGTCCTCTCCAGGCCTGCGGCTTGTGGGCCCCCGTCCACGGAATTCTCTTCCGTTTTCTCTTTGCTCTCCCCAGGCTTGCTCCCTGGGTCCCCTGACTTCCCCTCTCCAAGTGCACCCCCTGCTTTTCATGAAGCACAGCTTCCAGCAGCTCTGGGGAGAGGTGACAGAGTGCAGCAGACCTCTGGGCCCTCTGCCCTGCAGACTGGGGCCACCCTTGGAGCCTAATAGTTAGGGGATGAAGCCCACCTAGAATTCCAGGACCAATCCCACTTGTTCATGGTGCGTGATCCTCATGTGTCGCTGGATTCAGATGGCCAATACTTCCTTCAGGATTTTTGCCTTTGTTGAGGAGGGGCAATAAGTGCTCTGTGGCTTTCTTTGTCACGTTGACCTGTTTTTGGTATCAGGGAAATGTGTGCCTTCTAGAGTGAGTTGGCGAGTGCCCCTCCTCTATTGTCTGCAAGTGTTTGCAGATAAGAATCACAGGGGTTAAGAGCCACACTCCTGGAGCTGGAGCAGTTATGGGGCTTGCCTGGCATGGTGGAAGGACGCAAGTTCAAACCTCAGTGCCCACGTACAGAGCTAAGTGTCAGAGCAACAAAAGCCATGTGAAAAACTCAATAAAAATTGATTCTATCTCTGTCTCTCTCTCACTCACTTTCTCTTTAAAAAAAATTGATTCTCTCTCTCACTGTCCCTCTCTCTTAAAAAAAAATAAAAAATAAAACAAAAGAGCCACACTACTCCCCCACCATCCAATCCTCTTTCCCAATGGCCTGCTGTTTACTGTCAATGCGTGGGACATCTCTCAAATCTTAGGAAGTCCAGTCATGATTTTGAAGCATCTCTCTTGTTTTCCTCATGCATTCTATTTTAATGGGGGCCATTTTTTTAGTGTGTTTGGCTTTTGGACCTTTAATTGTTTTGACAATTTTTAATTTCTGTTCAGATTTGTAAATGAGGGTCTCTAGATTTAGGAGGATCAGCAGCTCACGGTACCTCTGTGAAAATGTTATAAACCTCTTTCATTTCCGTAGCATCTGCTCACACTCAGAGGTCTCTGGCAACCCGAGTATGTCACCCAGAATAAAGTCAGTGAGCAGGGCCAGGCCTGCAGTGCAGCTGCTCACTGGGGTCCAGGCTAAAAGCAGACTTCAGTGAGGCCCAGCTCTCAAGCCGTGGGTCCTCGAGCTGCAAAATTACTCCCTGCAGATCCCAGTGGGTGAGCCAGCCTGACCAGAGGCCACTGGCTGGACATTCCCATCAGCACTGGACCTGGGGCTTGCTCACTGGGGTCTGCTGGGTGGCGTTACCCTGTCTCCGTCCTCTGTGTGTACTAACATAGGAGAAGCCCCCTACTCACAATCTTAACAAGCCCTCAAACCCCCTGCCCAAGCACTTGAAACTCTGCAATGGATTCTGTGCGGTTTGAGGTTTCCTTTTCTTGTGAATGCTGGGTCTGCAAGTAACTGGGGCAGTAACAGGGCACAGACCCTGTCTCAGCTAAGGTTGTGCATACAAAGGCAAAGTTGCTATTTCTGTTTTTCTTGGAAAACTAGTTACTGTGAAATCTCTGTCTGGTGATCAATCAAAATGTAAGGAAGAACTAAAGGCCCTATAACCTCCTAAAGGATGTAAATAACAAAGGCTCCTGCCCATCAGGGTCCAGAGATTTTTTTGGCAGTAGCCATCCTGGACCATGCTATAGCATAATTAAAGCTACTTCCTGAAAATCCCTCTGCTATCTTGCCTCATCTGTCCATATCAGTACAATTGTGAGGATGCCCATGTCCCTTCGGTGTGGTTGAGAGGGAAGAAGGCCTGGGAAGCTGAGCAACTCGGGGAATTTCACTGCTCCACAAAGCTCTCCACTACACTCCAACCCACTGCTAGGTCCGGAACTCCCACAGAGCTGGGTGCCTGCCTTTCTCTCTGCAGGTGTGTGACCCCACGGGGGCTGCTGATACAAGCACAGGACTCTCTGGATATGCCTCAGGCCAGGATATCTCAGCATTTCAACTGCACTTACTCTCACACCGTTTCAGATTTTATATCCTTCTCTTGCCCCTAGGCTCTCTGCAGCCCACTCTTGAGGGGAAGGCCTGGCCACTCAGTCAGGAGCAAAGTTGCTCCTGCCCACAACCCTGCCAGAATGTGGAGGTGAACCTGCAGCAAAGGGTGCTGATCTGGGGCAGAGGGGGCCAGCACGATGCAGGGCAGGTGAGTCTGGATCCTGGACCCTTCTCAACCACAGGACTTGGTCAGCTCATTCCTCAGGAAGACAAGTCTCTTTGATCTCTCTTTCCAAAACCTGCTCTCAGAAGAGAATCTGAAGCACATTAACTGTGACTCATTAAAAATCTAACGCTCAATGCTTATTACTTCAAGGATCTGTCTAGGGGGTCTTTCTTTCTAAACAGTGGAGGAGTCGGACTGATGGTTCCTAAACAGCCAGGATCATCGTGCTGGAATCATGCTCTAGGAAATACAGGAATGGAGAAGCAGCCCGTGGGCTTTCTCAACTCCTTACCGGGTTGGACCACGGGCAGTGGAGAAGAGGGTGGGAATCGGTCCATGGCAAAGATCTGTCCACTCAGACAGGAAGTCTGGGAAGGAGACCCTCCGTTCAGGGAATGGGTGGGCAGTCTGTTCAGGGCAGATTACTGTAAACGCTGTGCGGCAAGATTTTGAGGTTGGGTAAATCTCATGGTGCAGGCGGCAGAAAAGGTCAAGGAACTGAACATGTCCTGGTCTGTCCCTTCTCCTGAGGACACTCTTGCTTCTGAGGCCGTGCACGCAGTCCTTGGAGGATTGGGGAGATGGGGAGGGAGACCAGGGGCCAGAGACCTAGATCCTTTGGGCCCCCACAGGACTGCGCAGGGCGGGACCTCGGGCAGGACCTGGGGAGAGGCCAAGTCAGGCTGGGCGGGGCCTCTGGTGGGAGGGGCCTCGAACAGGATGGGACGCCCTCTGGTGGGAGGGGCCTTGGGAGGAGCTGGCGGAGTCTCGGGTTGGGCGGGGCCTCGGGCGGGCGGGGCCTCAGGCGCATCACTCCAGCAGCAGCCGCCGCGGAGCACTGTGGGAGAATCTTTCCTCGCTCCGCCATGGCGCCTCCCTGCGCCGCGGCAGCTGAGGGTCCCGGCGCCGCGCCCCGCAGGTCCCGGACCAAGGTCAGCCCAAGCGTGGGCGCCGGGGACGGAGGGGGCGGCGGCAAGCCCCGGGTGCGCGCCTGCTAGACCCAGGGCGCCGGCGGAGCCGGCCGCACACCGGGTCCTGGGGCGCCGCAGGCATGGCGTCCCAGGTGCTGCAGCTGCTCCGGCAGGGCGTGTGGGCCGCGCTCACCGGGGGCTGGTACCACGACCCCGAGCAGAGCACGTTCACCAACAGCTGCCACCTGTACCTGTGGCTGTTCCTGCTGCTGCTGCCCCTGGCCCTGCACCTGGTGAGTCCAGCGGCGCTTAGCTGGGGGCGGGGACTTCTCCATCTTCTCAAGATGGAGAAGCAGGCAGGGCGTCAGGAATTTGTGGCAGAGAGCGTGCAGGAAGGGGCTCCGGGATTCACCGGAAGGGAAAGAAGTGGAAAGGACTTTGGGGGCTCCTGGCTTATTAAGAATTCATGTTGGTTGTCCGGATGAGTCTTGTCGCTGGGAGTGTGGAATCTGTTTGCAGGTGCACAACTCTAGGCCTCGACTCTAGGCCTCATAGCTTGTTATCTTGGGACGGTGTTTGGTACAGAATATGGTAGAAGATAGCCTAAAAGCAAAAGGAGAGGTCAGGAGCAAGCCTATTTCAGCGGTTGCACCCCTTCCTGTTTTGCCTCGGGAGCGCAGGTGCAAAGATCACCTTGCAGTCTCCACACCATTGGGTGCAGGAATCTGCAGGAACATGGAATGGATTACTCTAACAGACTTTTTGCTAAACAAGCTTTGTAGCCCTTGTTGGGGTTGGTGCTTTTGTAAGGTTGTGCTAGGTGAATGCTTGCTGGATAATTAGATACATGACCTTAGGCACATTAAGTAGAAGTAACTGAAACATTGGTGAACCTTGCATGAAAAGCTGTATGTCACTAAACTCTGTGTGCCAAGAACTAATTCTGATGTCTGTAAAAGGACTTTGTTTCTAAAACATGATTTCCTCAGCTCCTCCACAGCAGAAGCCTCCAGTGAGTTTGCATGGTTAACAGACTGAGTCTGACATCTGAGGTGGTCGTGGCTTCCCAGCCCTCAGCTCTTTTTCTGGCAGTTTATGTGGAGGTCAGAACTCTGGCTCTGAGGGGAGACTGCTGGGTTAAATTCTGGATCTTTCTAGTTCTTTGACCTTGGGGGAAGTTACTTACCTTGTTTGATTTCTCCTTTCACCTCTGTAAAATGAGCAATACAACATTATCAGGTGGAGAGGGGCATTGGGGGGATTAAATGAGATAGTGCATGTCAAGTCATGTGCCTGGCTGGACCTGGGGAATGGACTCGGTCCGGGGTTAGCAGTTGTTCTGCTCCTTATTGGCAGTGTAGCCTGGTGCTGGTACTCAGTTTCCTCACTGTTAAACTGGGTGTGCTTATGATCATGTCACAGGAAGATTAAACAAACTTGTATGTAAAAGCACTTATTATAGAGGCTGCGTGGGGCCCTTCAATAAGTGCAAGGTTCCTTCCATGATTTTGTGCATCACTTTCCCTCAGCCTATGGCCTCGGTGTTTTGACTTTGCCAGGAAGGGGACTTGACAGTCATATGGGGTCCAGGCCTGCATTCCAAACCTGCTTCTGCAGCTTGTTAACAGCTCACCTTCCCAGGCTCCAGCTTCCCCATGCTTCAGCTTCCCAGGAGGCACAGCAGGAATAGGAGCAGTACCCACTCCTAGGGTGCACGTGAGGAGTGAGCAGATCAGTGAAGAAATGACTTCTCAGAACCTGGCATGAGGTGGCCTTTGTTTTCCTTCCTCGCCATCGCAGATCTCTGTCCTCCAGAGCCCAGTGGCATGACCGTGAGCTTCTGTCTTGGCTTGCCTGGTTCCCTCCGGCTAGACTCAGCTTCTCTTCTGGTGATTTTCTGCCATCCCTACTTACTGTTAGTGACAGGGCACTGTTTGAATTCCGCTGGACCTACTCATCAAATGTGTGTATCAGCCTCTGCCTGGACCATGAGCTTTGGAGGACACCCATGTGGGTTTTGTTTATTCATCTTGGTTTTCCCTGTGCCCCATGGACCGCTCCAATTGCTTAATGCTGATCTCATATATGTGAACTAGAGAGGGAGAGAGGATGAACAGAGACTTTCCTGATAAGAAAAGCAATATATATACCCTGCAGTGTCAGTCCTCAGCCACAGCTACATGAACACACAGATGTTTTTCCTATGTGTGTGAGCTCATTTTTGTAAAACTTCATTTAACATTTGATGTATACATATGAGCAGAACCCTCATTTCTATCCAATTATGTGTTATTCAGTTGCTTGCTCTGAGATAAATTCCTCTTTAGTAATATATTTTTTTAAATTTTGGCTAAATTTCAGGATTTTAGAAAGTAAAAAAACCTGAGTGATTTTATTCTTATGTTGTAGCATTTTGATCAAAACAGTGATACCGTTTTTTTTTTTTGTCTTTACATCAGTGTGCTTATATTATAGAAGAATTACATGGGTGCATTTGTTTTAATTCTTTTAAATACATCGCCCATCTTATCCAAGCATTGCTGACTGTGCCATCCTCTCTGGCCATCTGGTCTCCCGAAGTGCTCACCAGGAGAAGGGCCCCTCCCTCCCCACAGTGCTTTTCTCTGGTCCTGAGGCCTAAGCATTCCTCTGCACCTCAGCGTTGCCTGCAGTTGTTACATCTTATCAGTTTGTTCCACTTTCAAGAGTTTGGTCTGAAAAAAATACCTGACTGCTCGCTGATAGCAGGGACTATTCACACTCATGTTGTTTAATGCATCCTAAACCTGTCTGATGTTTGCACAATTTTAGTTTAAATATCTCTAATCAAGACAGTTCCACTGTTGAGAGAATCCACCTTATAATTAAGTAGGGACTTTGATTATTTAAGTAAAAAATTTATTAATTACTGATTATTGAGACAAATATTTCTATGCCCTAGAATTTACTTGGATTTGTTTGTTAATGTGGAAAGTAGCTATTTGTTAGCATTTATAAATGATTTCTATGTTTATGAGACATACTAAGAATGCACAACCAAAAACATTAGACAAATTTGGGTAATTAGCAAAGTTTAAATTTGATTTATTATCAAGCTAATTTTGTTTTGGGCCAACTGGAAGGTGATCTGTGTTCAGATAATCTTCCGTTTTTGCACATAGTCCCATCTCTGATGGAGGTTCAGGGGAAGCTTTCACAGGAATGCTATGAGCCTGATGCTGACCTCTGAGAGCCTCCTCTTGTGACAGGGACACTGTTCCAGTCTTCAAGTTATGTGGCCTTGTGCCAGTCCCCACACTTTTCCTGACCTCATCCTGCTATCTGTAAAATGGGGACAGTGGATTTCATTTGGTAGATTTAGCAACTGAGGTCCAGGGAGAGCCCGTTGTTTGCCTGAGGTCCCCTAGAGAGCAGATGGCAGGGGTAGAAAGATTACCTGAGGTCCTGCTGTGTGCAGGTCTTGCCCTTTCCACGGCTGCCTGACACGGTGCACACTGGAGCACTTTGAGCTCCAGGAAACAGCAGCCCCACCTGGAGTGAGGTTGTGATGACTGCAGGGCCCTGCTCAGCGCCCGTGGGAGACCGTGGAGTAGCAAGGAACAGAGGGAGCCTGCACAGACTTCACGTCCTCACAAGGTGGCAGCACACACAATGCTCAGGCCTGGTGACTAGGGGAGCAGGGCAGCCCTTCCCCTTGCAGAGAGAAAGCCTGTCCTCTGCCATGGCAGGAGCTTTCTCTGCCTTTCCAGGTGTGCTCTTCTAATTCGGCTTTTTAAATTTTGCCTTCAAAAGTTTCTTTGGTAAAAATCCCCAGGTCAGTGGAGCCCTGGCCTCAGGAACTCAGTCAGGTGGAGTTGACAAGCAGGAGGAGAGCAGGGGGCAAGTTTGACAACTGTGACCAGTGCTCTGCTAGAAGCCAGGGAGGGCCGCGTTAGGACTGTCAGGAAAGGTTGACCTGGGCAGATGACCTTGCAGCTGAAGCCTCAAGGCCAAGAAGGACCAGCTCGGGGAAGAGCTGCGCAGTGAGTGCCCATGGCCTTCGCTTAGACGAATCAGCGCTGAGCACCTCAGCATGTTGGCTTCACCTCGCTTTTTGTCTATACAGTTTCTGATTTTGCCTCATTATTCCAGAATAAGTTGTAAACTTCAAGCCACTTCCTTTCTGAGAGCTGCTGCAGGTATTAAGGAAAAGGACAGTCCCCAACTTGAGCATAGCACTCAGAAAGTTATGCTGCTATGTAGCGCTGAGCTCCCAGACAGATCTGCCCTTCGATGCTCTCCGTAGTTGGGAGTTTGTTTTGTTCTTTTGGATCCGAGAGTCAAGAAATATGTGGTTTCTGGTTGCTTGGTTGGCCTTTGTTCTAAAAAGAGTGCTCTAAGCCCCTCTCCCTTGTGGTATTGAAATTGTTTTGCAGAAGTTTTGAGGGGGACTTTTCTGATTGTTCTCTTGAGGTTGGAGGCTGACTGTGCACTTTCTGTCATGGTTACTGCTTCAAAAGTGCTGCGTCCTCCTGTACCACCTCAGAGGGACATGATGTCACTCTGCCCCCGTTCCTGTTGCTATTAAGCATGGCCACTGGGCAAGTGGGTGTCCCCAGATGTCTGTTTGGCAAAGGTGCCTGTCTCCCCCTTTGTGTGGAGCAATCAGTCTGAGGTGTGAAGCTGGAGTCCATGTGTGTCTCATTCCCAGTGCTCTTCCACTCAGCAAGCCTCACCTAAGGTAAGTCCGGCATGAGTGGTTGCAGATCCGGGACTCTCCGTGTTGTCAGCTGGGCTCTTGTGTGCAGTAGAGCTTCCCTTCCTCTGCCCCTGTGTCTTGGCTCAGTGCCTTCCTGTGGGCCTCAAAGGAAGACTTTCCCATTCAGTGGGTGTCATCCATTCCTATCGTCTTTCCTTCTGTTGTTCAGATGGCCCAGCATTTGTCCAGTGGGACCTCCGACCTTGGCGGTGCCCCATGAGCTGATAAGCACCTTCTTGTTTTCTGCCCCCACAGGCTGCTTCAGTTCTAACTTATACTTTCCTGGCCCCTGCCCTGGCAGAGTCAGCCATGTCTCCAAGGAGCCCCGATCCTTTGGTGGCAGATGGCATTTGGAAACCAAACTCCAGGGCAATGTGGTTGTGGTCATGGCTACTGGGCTGACTTTGCCTCTGGGCCCTTTCAGGAGATAGATCCAGGAGACTGATGGATCTACTACTGATTGAAGGGTTGATCAACTGGTGGAGGGCTTATCCTGACACTTGAATCCAGTCCAAGTCAGAGCCCTTCTGCTCGCAGTCCACGTTGCCTCTCCTTTCTCCCACCGCGAGAACCCGGGTCAACAGGAATATCATTTGCTGGACCCCGGTACACACAGGACTCCCACCTGCTAACTGCATAGACACCTTCCTAAGTAAGGCTCAAGGTTGCTTACAGGTCTTTTTTCCCAGAGTGCTATGGTATCAAGTTACCTGTCCCATTCTTGTTTTTTAATTCAACTTTGTGGTTATGCTCTCAGTTTGATACTTAGTTTTAGATTCACCTGTGAGTATATAATTTTGGCTTTATTTTCCATCTTTGTTGATTTGGTAATTGCTGAAGGTGGAAAACATTAACATGTTTAAAAAGAAAAAGATGTGGTGAATTACTTTATCAGTGCTCCCCTGACTGCTGGGCAGAAAGTAGGTCAGAGTGTGCAAAAACAGAAGTTGGGGGCTGAGCAGCCACTTTGGTCTTCCAGCGGGGGGCTGGCAGCGATGGCAAAGCTGGGGAGAAAAGTAGGTATTCATAGGACGTGGCAGTCAGTCTAGACTTGGGGGAATCGTACTTCCCACATGCCTGGGGGCCAGAGTTGTGTGGCCTCCATTGAGATGAGGTTGTGAGAGGAGGGGGGCAGAAGGGCTGGGCACAAACACCTGGTGTGACACATGGTAATTTGGAGCTTCCTTTTAGCTCAAAGTGGAGCTTGAGTTGGTGGCTGGATGTAGGCGAGGGAGCTCAGGGGAATAAGCCAACGGGTGAGAAGATCAAAGAGTGGAGATTGCGTGTGTTTTCCACTAACGGATGGGCTGAGCCTGCTAGAAGATGGTAGAGAGAAGGGGACTCCACAGCCATTGAGGAGCTGCTCAGTCAGAGGCTGGGTGAGGAGGACCCGCAACAGCTGCTGACAGGGACAGGAGGAGAGGACTTCTGGCTGGGAGTGACTGTGTGCTTCTATGACCAGAGGAAAATGTCCCAATGTTTTGTGTTCAGAGACGTTGAAAAGAACAGTGGCCCTGTAGTGTTGGGGAGCAGAGCCAGGGTGCTGAGGGTTTATTAAGCAGAGATGAAGACAGCTAGTCAACAGGGTCCCCCGTGTTGCCACCTGGTGGGCAAAGGCAGCTCTCCTCCCTGGCAAGAGGGTCCTGGGGGTGTGGGGCGAGCTGTGCTTGAATTTCTGGTGCTCCCTGGCCTGGCACTTCTACACAGCAGATAACAGTGCATTTTCTGCTAATGGAATCCAGCCTGGGAGGGAGGGTGCTGCTGGGATAGCGCCTGGCAGTCCATGGCCAGCCCCATCATGGGGGCTTCCTGGAGCAGTGTGGCTGGGACGCAGATCTTTAACGATGGAGCTTAAAAACAAAGGCATCTCTCTGTGTCCAGCTTGCCTGCTCATTCCAATCCTGTTGCCTCCGGATTACCTTGTCTTATTTTTGTGCAGTATTCAAATAATAATTGTAAATTGTTCCCTACCATGGGAAACTTGGCCTTAAAAAACTGTAGACCATCGGATCAAACAAAAGTGGTTTGTTTGTTTTTTACCACATTTGCTGTTATTGATTGGTCTTAAATATAGAGAGCAAGTGCAGAGGTTTTGGACAGTGGAGGACGTTTGGAGTTCTCATCTCTTATCCTCTGACATCAGCAGTCATATTGGGTCATGAGTGGATTCTGGTTCCTTCCCCCAATCTTTACCATCTCAAAGAAAGCCCAAGAGCTGGCACCTTCATCCCATTGGGCTTCCTTGCCTTCCTTTAAAGGTAGCGATTAAGGAAAAAGAAGGAGCCCTGAACGTCCCAAATCCCCAGCGCAATCCCTGACGCAGCTCACCCCAAGAACAGTTGTGCCACTTGCTCTATGCTGTGTCTCAGCACCTCCGTCTGTGCAGACAGTGAATGTGTCTGCTCTGTTGCTCTGTCCCGTCTCGAACCCATTTCCAACTTGGGGCTGTCCCCAAGGCCTTTCCTCCCTGTTACCACAAGATTAGGGCCCAGCTCCCTCTGCTCGTGGTAGTAACTGCCGGCAAGGTGCTGGTCTGACCCGGTGTCACTGTGTCCTCTCTTACCTGTGCAGGGCCCATCCACTGTGGAGGGGTGAGCAGCCCAGGTGGGAGCCGCGGCCCTGGAATGAGGCAGCTACTCCTCTGCAGACTGTCCCTCCATCAGCATTATCACCTCCCAAGGAAAGCACAGCCTGCCCTTGCCTGTGTGTGGAACCTGGAGCATGGCGATGAGAGACCAGGGCTCAGGGTGCGAGCTGAGCCACGGCCCTGCCCAGCATCGGCTGCATGTCAGTCACTGGGGAGTAGATAGCCCTTGCATTCAAGGACATTCTAAGTCTTTAAGAGGAAAGTGTGTAAGAGTTACCCCTCTGTAACTGGCACAGGTAACAATGACCCTGGACACTGGAGTGTGTAAGCCCAGTGTACACTAAATCCCCACTAATCAGTCCATCAACACAGGAGGACAAATGCAGCCTGTGCACAGGCCTCCATCCTGCACTTGCCACTCATCTCTTCAGTGTTCTGAGGGTCCACTTCCCCTTTGCCGGAAGTGTGGGCCCCCTGGTCGAGTCTGTGTCTTCATGTCGTCACCTCTGCTGTCCCTTGGGGGTCAAGTGGCTGTGCCAGGGGTGCCTGCTGCCTTAAGCTGATGGCCCTTTTCTGGACCTACTCCCATCCCCTGTTGCCTCTGAGCCAATGGAGGGTGCCCTCGCCTGGACCCGCTCCCTGTCTCCTGTTGCCCACAGCCCACATAGAGGTGGAAGTCTTGGCCCGGGAGACCCTTGGCCACAGCCCCTGTTTGCTGTGGTCAGGCTTCAGGAACACAAATAGTAGGGTCCAGAAGCTGAAGGGCAGAAGCAGTTGACAGAGGAAGGGTAACAAGATGTGGTCCATTCACTTAGAGTGTCTGTCATGCTTGGAAAAGTTAAAGCAGGAAAACCAACAGAGCGCTGCCCACAAGGGAGCAGAACTTTGGACCTAACAGAGCAGAAAGGGCGTCCTAGCACGTGGCCCTTCCTTCATCAAGGGCAGACCCCCCCTCGCCACCTGGCTGCAAACCAGACATCGATGCTCGCATCAGCTCCCACTGTCCCTGCTCACTCCCGGTGGTCCACGCTACCCGCCTAGGGTAGCCCACACTCAGGGCCAGGAATCAAGAGCGCCTCTCTTCACTGTGGCAGGATAGCTGTCACCCAGAGGCACTTCCCTGCCACATGTGCCTTCTGACTTCGCCCTTCTTCCCACCTTCTGTACCTAGTGCCTGTGGGCTTCCTCAGCACCTCCATGCTGACTCCCCCTAGAATGAGCCAGGGTTGATGAGGCCAGGCGCAGCCTCCAGGCTAGCAGGCTCAGAGCACAGGGTGTGTTTCTTACTTACCTGGTGGGCCTACTGGGGGTGGAGGGGCCGTGCTCCTCCCCAGGCTGAAGGAGGCTTAGTGTCTTGTAGAGCATCACCTGGAGAACATGGCTCTGTGATCACCCCGTAGAGGGGAGGAGGGGACAGAGGAGGCTGTAGATCATAGTGATGGCAGGAAGCCAGAGAGGGCCCCAGCATCTGGGCAGGAGAAGTGGATGCAGAGGCACAGGATCCCATAGGAGGCAGCTCCCTGTGGGCGTCCTCCGACCAGGGCCTGCAGAGCTCATTGGTGGCCATTCTGGCCGTGTTTGAGTGTAGGTTGTGCACAGAGGCCCTCGGCTGGTTCTCATGGGCAACTGCAGGTTTTCCTGTCTTTTACCAGTTGCTTTAAACCAGCTTCAGCTCTAGCCTCCTGTTCTTCAGCTCTAGCCTCCCCACTGCTTGGGGACCCATGCATCCCTGCCAGGGGCTCCTGTGTGAATGAGCCTGTCTGCTTCCAGGGGGACCTGACTTTGCCTGTCCTCTGCTGCTCCTGTGCCATCTGATCTTCGTACACTCGCCGGTTGCTCTAGGTGTCTCTAGACCTCTCCCCATGAAGCAAAGGAGCCGTGAGGGGAGAAGCACCCTCCCTTTCTCGTGCCTCATGGGACGGCCTGACTCCTCTGTCATTCTTGCCGTTGTCTCTTCTGTGTTAGGGCAGCCGTTTCCTAGGTGAGGGACTCCCAGATGGCACCAGGTGAACTGTGTAGGGGCTTGGGAGTCTCGTGGGCTGTGCTGTGCTGTCTGCTCCAGGCCACCTGCAGGGTCCTCTATGGTCATCCTTGCCCCTGTCCCTCCAGGCTGTCCACAGGTCCTCCCCCTGTCCCTCCAGGCTGTCCGCAGGGTCCTCTGTAGGTGTCCTTGCCCCTGTCCCTCCAGGGTGACCTCTGTGGGCATCCTCACTCCTGTCCCTCCTGGCTGCCCACAGGTCCTCACCCCTGTCCCTCCTGGCTGCCCACAGGTCCTCACCCCTGTCCCTCCTGGCTGCCCACAGGTCCTTGCCTCTGTCCCTCCAGGCTGCCCAGGGTGTCCTCTGTGGGCATCCTTACCTCTGTCCCTCTAGGCCACCTGTGGGTATGTTTGCCCCTGTCCCTCCTGGCTGCCTGTGGGTGTCCTCACCCCTGTCCCTCCAGGCTGTCCATGGTATCCTCTGTGGGTGTCCTCGCCCCTGTTCCTCCAGGCTGTCCATGGTATCCTCTGTGGGTGTCCTCGCCCCTGTTCCTCCAGGCTGCCCAGGGTGTCCTCTGTGGGCGTCCTTGCGCCTGTCCCTCCAGGCTGCCCAGGGTGTCCTCTGTGGGTGTCCTCGCCCCTGTCTCTCCAGGCTGCCCAGGTGTCCTCTGTTGGCATCCTCGCCCCTGTCCCTCCAGGTCACCCACAGGTCCTCACCCTATCTCCCCAGGTTGTCCGTGGGGTCCTCTGTAGGTGTCCTTGCCCCTGTCCCTCCAGGGTGACCTTTGTGGGCGTCCTCACCCCTGTCCCTTCAGGCTGCCCACAGGGTCCTCTTGGTGCTCTTGTTCCTGTTCATGGCTGGAAGTGTCCCTCTTCATTCTGGCAGCAGTAACTTCCTGTGACCCCTTGGGTACATCATAACCCTGAGGACATCTTTGGCTGGCTAAGGTCAACTCCCTGTGAGATCAGGGCAGGAGTCTCGACTTTGCCCCTTCCTGTTCTTACAAGGCACATGGTGTCTTCTGAGGAATAGACAGCTTTCTCTGATGCCCAAGGGACAGCTCAGGCGTGGGAGGATCCATGGCGGTTGCTTCTAGAGTGCGCCTGTCCTGTGAGCTCCCACCTGCACGCCACGCACAGGTCAGCAGTTCAGCAAGCACAGAGCCCAGGAGACAGGGAAGATGAGGAAGAAGATCGCAGCCCTTTCTGCAGGAGCAGTCACTGCACTCATAAGCTTTGAAATCTTGCCTGATTCCCGCTCAGTAGCCCCCGAAATGCTTGCAGATTTGAACCTGAAAAAGCAGAAGCATGTGAGCATCTCCCTCCCTCTTCTCTCCGTCAGGCTTGCCCCCCTAATGCTGTCACTGCGCTATTCTACTGCGGCTTGGTGGCCGTCGTCTTCACCATGATCAAGCTGGTCAGCTACCGCCTGCACCTCATGTTTGACGAGGGAGAAGTGGTTCGGCAGCAGCCTGCCCCGCAGAGACAGGAGCTGGCCAGAGAGCCAGAGGTTGGCTGCGAGCACACCGCCAGTCCCAGGAACCGCAGGTAACTCCCGGGGACTTGCCAGCTGGGCCCTGATGTGGTTCGGTTTGGACAGAAACGGTGTTTCTCGCTTATCAGCTGTGCGTGGAAGCACAGCCGTGGAGGCGCAGCTGGTGTGCCGAGCCTGTGTATGAGTATGCTTCAGTGTGCACATGGCATTCCTCTTCAGGATGGGTTAGCTGGCCCCAGTGTGAGCTGGCACTGTCTCATGAAGGTCACATTCTGCTTCAGAATGTGCCTCTTGCTGTGTGCACGCGAGAGCAGCACGTGTGCTTACTGATGCGAAGGTGACCATGGTGTAGGACCAGATCCTGAGGCCAGCTTGAATGCTCGTCACTGTTCCTGTGTTGAAGTTCTCTAAGAAAGCACGTCTCAAAGTCACGCATGCTACTCCCTTAAAAATGTTTCTGTATGAGGAAAGTGGCGAAAGGGACTCGGGAAGAAGCAGTGTGAGTGGCAGAAAGAGCTGCCACTCTGCCTGATGACGTTGCTGCCCTTGTGCTTCTCTCCTTGGATTATCAGGGACCTGGGGACTCAGAGCAGCAAGAAGGAAGAGGCTCCAGGCAGCCTGGACACACCTCCACTGCGCTGCAGTTCCAGAGGACAGAGCGTGCACTCCCACCACTCCTCGGGACAACAGGTCAGTGGTCTCTCCAGTGTCCTTCTCTTCATGTTGTTCTGCACCCTAGAATGAGGGTGCTCAGGGGTGTTGCTGTGCTGTGCTGCTGGCCCTGGTGCTCACGGCCACCACAGTGTGTGGAAGTGGCTGGACGGTGCACCACGGACCATCAGATGCCTGATGGGCACACCATGGGCTCCCCTGCTGTCCTTCCCTTGCCAGGAAACCGCCACTCGCACATCTCTGCTTTCTGCTCCCTGCGCCTGTGAGTCACTCGTGAGGTCAGCTGTCTGTGACTCCGTCCCTTGGTTGAGCTCTGCGGTGCTGCTGCTTTTCACCTTCACTCGTGCTGCTCTCTTGCAAAGTTGCTTATTCTAGAGTTACTTTGTTGGGCTCCTTCCACTCAGAACAATGTGTGCCTTATTCCTTCTCCTTTACTTTTTAATCAGCAGACCCCCTTTGTCATGGTGCAGTCATCTTGGTAGTATGCCTGCCCTTGGTGCCCTTGGGGATGTTTTAGCCACCTGTTCCCCCTGTGTGGTGGATGCTTCAGGAGCATGGACGCTGAAGCGTCTCTTCCTAGTGCCATTTAGAAGAACAGCAACTGCCGATGGGGCTACTGCTGCCTGGAAGTGTGCGATGGGCTGGCTCACTTACTGATTGTTGTGTTTCCATTTGCTTAGGAGTTTCCAGCACAGGAAACCACGGACGACCTCAAAGGTAGGGTGCTGTTGCTACCAATCCTTAACCACAGCGCATCTCCAGTAGAGGAAGAAACTCACAAGAGGGTGCTGAGGTGTTAGCTGAGCAGGCACTGTGCCGAGTCAGCATGCCGACAGCGTGGCTCACCTTACCACTCTCAGGGCTCACGTTCATGTCTGCGCAAGCTGTGGTGTTGACTGGTGCTTTCCTTGTCCTGCCCTCTGTGCCTCATTGCACCCGGCTGGGAGTGGGGGGTGTGTCCAGCAAGGTTTGGCCTGGCACTCAGGCTTTTGGCATAGTCCTTACACTGAGCAGTGACAAGAGAAATTCCGTAGTCTTCCATGTGCTGCATTTCTTTCAGGCTACACGTTTGGGGGAACTTAAATTCAAACTACTAGAGTTTCATCTGTTGTCTTCTGATGACCTTCAGGAGGCCTAGAAAGGGCTGTTTGGATGCCTGAATTAACTCCTTCCTTTCTCTGCCCCCCACGACTACTTCAGTGCCCCCCCACTACTTCTAAAAAGACAAACTTTATGACTGCTCAAATTTTGAAAACAGTAGAAAATTTTGTGTTCAGGAAAAAGCTGAAATCAGCACCATGGCCCTGGACCCGTAAAATGAAAGTTCAGTTTTATCCTTCAGCTACCATTCCTTTATAAGCCAAGAAAAGTGGTGTCCAGATTCCTCTGTCCACATGACTGCTGTTGAAATTCAGGCCCCCTGGTCTTAACGGGGTCACCCACGTCCATTTGCGCGCGCACACACCTGTCTCCTCCCTCTCACCCTGGCAGCCGTTAGCTTGGGTGAGCAGGGGCTGTGCCTCTGCACCAGACTCCTGAACATCCGCAGGCCCATGCTGCCCCTCTGCAACAATGCAGCCTGCTCTTCCTGCTTGTGCTGGGAGCTGCAGCAAAGGCCACACACACAGCTCCATTCCGGCCCGCAAGTCAAGTGGAGGTGGCATCTGAATCTGTGGGGAACAAGCAGATCCAGCTTTATTTTAGCAGCCCTGCACTAGAGCAATCTTGTAAGGCACCGTCCTCGTATACAATGCTTTCTGTTGTTAAAAGGTACAACACTTTCCTATTTTTAATGATTTTATTGTGATATAATTCATACACCATGAGGTTTACCCATGGGGCTGGAGCACAGTGGTTGGAGAGCTTGCCCAGTATGCATAAGGACCTGGGTTCAAACCCCAGCACCACTTACACAAGTGTCGGAGCAACAAAAACCAAATGAAAACTAAAGTTGATGCTCTCTTTCTCCCTCTCTCTGTCCCTCTTTAAAACTAAATAAATAAGTACAGTTTATGTACTTCATCTATTCAGTGGTTTCTAGTATATCCAGAGTTGCGTGTGGGTCACCGCAGTCTCATGATCTTTGAGGGAAACCCCATACGTACCATTGAGCTCCACCTCTCCTCTGGCCCTAAGAAGCCCCCAGGCTACATGTTGTCTTTGTAGACTTGCCTTTCTGGACAGTTCACATGAATGGGATCTCAGAGCATGTGGCCTTCTCTGACTGGCTTCCTACAATTGGCCTATTTTCAACGTCCATCTGTGTCATCGTGTGTCATCAGTACTCTGTTCCTTTTTATTGCAGAATAATATTCCTTTGAATTAATATGCCATCATTTATCCATTTTTCAGCGATCAACATTTGGGTTGCTCACACTCTGGCTATTTGAATAATGCTGCGTGAACATTCGAGCTTTCTTGTGGATGTCTGGCTTCATTTCTCTTGGGTATCCACCTAGGAGTGGAATTGCTGAGTCATTTAACAACTCCATCTAACCATGGGAGGAGCTGCTGGACTGTGCTGGGAAGTAAAGGCATATCCTTTACATTTCCATCCTCAGTGTCTGAGGGACAGTGTGTCCTTGTCCTCAACCCACACTTGTCATTGTCCATGTCCTTGATTGTAGCCATCCCGGTGGCCATGCAATGGCATCTCGTTATGACTTTGATTGGCATTTCTCCACCAACTAGTGATGACATTTTCGCCATTTTAGTGATCTTCAGAGAAGGAAGCATTCAAGTCCGTTGCCCGCTTTCTACACGGACTGTCTTCGCCGCTGAGATGTTTGCGTTCTTTACGTGCTTGGTGCCAGTCCTTTCTCGCATAACACACGTGGATGGCAAGTATTTTCTCCCATTCCATAGTTGTCTGGTTACTTTCTTAGTCGATCCTTTGAAGCCCAAGGTTTTTATTTCTCATAAAGTCCAGTTTGTTTCTTCTTTCCTTGCTTGGTTGGTGTCATGCATTAGTGACCATGACTAAATCCAGGGCCATAAAGACGTCGTCCTGTTTTCTTCTGGGAGTGCTGTGGCTTTAGCCTCTGCATTCAGTCTGTGTCCATGTGTGGCTCTGTCTGTGGAGGAGGGCGGTCTGACTCCCTGCTTTCGTGTGCATTTATCAGTTATCGCAGCAGCGTTTGTTGAAACGCTCCTCCTCAGTGGAGGTTGGTGGAGTTCAGCATGCACGTGGGGCTTGGCTCCGATCCTGTTACTCCAGTCCGTCCCCGTTACTCCAGTCCGTCCCCGTGTCTGTCCTTCTGGCAGCACCACACTAAGCTCCTTCCTTCAGCTGTGTGATGGGTTATGAAACAGAACTGTGAGTCTTCTTTGTTGTTTTTTTTAAAGAACATTTTTCCTCTTCTGAGTTCCTTGCATTTCATGTGATCTGTTAATTTCCACAAAAATCCAGACTGGGATTTTTATAAGGATTGTGCTGAATCCATAGATAAATCCAGGGCATATCCCTGTGTTCACAGCATTAGTTCTTACGATCTGCATTCACAGAATATCCCCATGTACTTGGAAATGGAAATTCACTTGTCAAACTTATTCCCAACTATTTTATTCTCCTAGATGCTCTAACTGGAATTGTATTTTTACTTTCTTTTAGGAGTGTTCATTGTTAGTGTGAAAATATTAATTTTTTTTGGTACTAAGCAAACACTCTACCACTGAGCCCAACCCTTTTTATATTTTATTTTTAGATAGGGCCTCACTGAGTTACTAAGGCTGCCCTTGAAATTGGCATCCTCCTGTCTTGGCCTCCTGAATTTCTGGGATTGCAGGCGTGAGCCACTGTGCCTGGCCCTGTGCATTGATTTTGTATGCACATACTTGCTAAATTTCTTCATTAGTCCTAATAGGTGTTTTTGTGGACTCCTTAGGACTTTCTGGGTACAAGATGATGTCATCTATTAAAGAGATCCTTTTCCTTTCCCTTTCTTGTTGCCATTTATTTACTTTTCTTGATGGATTGCTCCGGCTACAGTTCCTAGGACGCTGTTGATAGAAATAGTGAGAGTGGGCGTCATCTCCTTGTCTCTGGCTTTGTGGAGAAACTTCCCATCTGTCACCCATTGAGTATGACATTAGATTTGAGTGTGTCGTAGATGGCCTTAGCAGGCTTACCCAGTGATTTTATGATCCCAGTTTGTGCTGTTATGGTGAAAGATATTGGGTTTAGTCAAGTGCTTTTCCTGTACCCGTAGACATGGTTGTGTGGTTTCAGTGTGTTTCTTGACATGTTATTAGTGACATGCTGTGTCTGTGTCTAGGACAAGCAGGGTCAGGCAGTGGTTTGACTGGAGGTTTGTTGGTAACAGCCGTTTATTTGCTGTCACATATGTATAGTGCCACTGAGATCAGGTGGGCAGAGGTCAGGGAGGCTACAAAGACCCGCAGTGCCCAGGACAGTCTCCAACGGCATATGTGCATCTGGGGTCAAATGTCACTTGTGGCAGTGATTTCTCCTGTTTTAGGTGGACCAAGTAATTCGCTCAAGGGGTTGAGCCAGCAAGAACAGAGCTAGCAGAGAAGAGCCAGAGCCCACACGCATCATGTAAGCCACACAGTTCTGCCTCCCAAGGCCACAGTGCAGCAGAACCAGGAACCTGAGTTATTAAGTGCAGATGATTCAGGAAGTGGCATCATTCTGTTTTCTTTTCTTTCTTTTTCTTTTTTTTAAAGAGAGAGAATCAATTCCATCTAGCTTTTCACATGGCCTGCGTTGCTCTGACTCTTCATTGTATACTTGGTGCTGGGATTCCAACTCATGTACTCACGCATGCCAGGCAAGCGCTGTGACCACTGAGCCACCACTCCAGCCCCAGGAAGTGGTGTTCTTAAAGATAAGTGCCTGTCACATCCTGCGGGTGCCATCCTTACTGTTGCCGTTTCTTCACTGTGCGCTCTCGCTCTGGGATGTCACACATCCTCCGAGGTGGTGGTCAGATGGCTCTGTGTTGCTTTTACAGGTGACCTTCTCTCGGAATACCAGCCCAAGGTTCCAGTGTCAGGCCCTGCCCCTGGCATCAAGACCGAGGGCTCTCCTGTTTCTGAAGGGCACCTGCCAGACGCCACACCCGTGTTGACAAGGCCAGCGAAGCCACTCTCTACAGAAACCCTGTTCCCTGGGAGAGGGCAGGTGGGAGGCAAAGGGAAGGGGCAGCGCCCACCTCGCCATAGATCCGAGGGGGGCTTGGTGGATGACGGAGCCCCAAAGAAGTCACTGCACCCGTCTCTGTCCCACTACGACCTTCTGGAAACAGACATCTCCTTCCAGCCATGGGGCAGCGAGAATTCAGTCTTGATTCCAGAATCCGTAGCTCCTCCCCATGGCTCCACAGTGGAGCTGTTGCAGAGCAGGGTGTCCCAGAGCAGCCAGAGTAGTAGCTGTCCTCAGTGCCACACTGTCGTGGCCAAGCCTGCAGAGGTGCCAGTGGACACATCCTGTCTGGTGGACTTGCCCTGGAACCAAGAAGTGGAGAGCTCAGACAGTCAGGTGGCTGTCACTCTCATTGACACCTCTCAACCCGGGGACCCACTGAGTCTGCACGAGCCCATTAAAATTGTCATCACGATGAGCAGCACCCCGAACTCCATGACAGATTTGGACAGCCCCCACCACCTGCAGGCCAGCAGCACCAACATGGCTGGTCTCGGGTCTGACTCAGAGCCAGCTGCCCCAGGGGAGAACACTGAGCAGATCAGAGTCCCCATGATCACCCTGGAGCTATCTGAGGTCCCTTGTCCCCAGGGCCACAGAGCTGAAGGGAGCCCCGAGGGACTGCAAGTGGAGTTGTCTTCCCAACAGTGCTCTGACTATGGGTCTGGGGAGGGGGCGAATGCCACCAGGGGCTATAGTCCTGCCCCCAGGCCCAGCTGGGAAACGGCCCCCACACTCACGCCAGATGCAGCCTCCCCATCTGGGGGTGGCTGGGAAGGCCAAGCCAGGTTGGAGCCGTCCTGTTGCAGGAGACATGCCCGCGTGCTCAGTGTAGACAGTGGCAGGGACGTCTTCCTGAGCAGGAGTTCCGCAGAGGTGGTTGGTGACAAAGACAAAGCCATACCGACCTCTAAATCTGACCTGGAGGCCAAGGAAGGCCAGATGCCGAATGAGGCCAGCCTCCTGGAATTCGTGTCCCTCATGGAGTCCATTAGCACGTCCAAGGCGGTGGCCCCCAGTCTGAAGGAGCGCCCAGCTGAGCAGAGCGAAAACGGCCAGCTTCCTGCAGGTGCGGCTCGCCCTTCCCCTCTGGGCGGTGACACGGGAGGCAGCGCCCTCCGGCTCTGTGATCTGCTCTCCCAGCAGTGGGAAAGCTGTCTGGCAGCCGTGGGAGCTTGGCCTTGCCATCGTCACCTGTGGCCTGTGCCGCCCTGCGTTCTGCTGTGAGCTCATGCACACACATAGGCAGGGCGTCCCTTGTCCAGAGTGCTGGGGAGCAGAAGTGCTATGATTTTGGATTTTTCTAGATTTTGGAATATTTAGACATACCAGTGAGATGTCTCTGGGCTAAGACCCCAGCCTAAACATGAAATTCGTGTGTACGTTTAGACTCGCCTCCGTTTCTGCGTGCCTATGCAGAGCCTGAAGGATGTTATGTGCACTCCTTTTAGTGCACCTACATTTTGGTTGTGACCTGTGACCTGTGACCACACGAGGTCAGGTGTGGATATTTCCTTCTGTGCTGTTAGGTTGCTTGGGAAGTATTGGGATTTGGAGTACTTTGGATTTTCAGGTGAGTTAGGAATGCTCCACTGCATTGGTTTGTTCTACCAGGAAATTTAGAGACTATGGTACCTTTTTTTGCCTTTCCAAGAATGCAAGAATATTTATTTCCAGGGAAATAAGCAATTATGTTTCCTGCAGTGACAAGAACTCAAGTAGATGTCTCTTCTGTTGTAGAAGAGGTGATGGGAATATGGCTCTTGAAGCAGGTTTTCCTTCCCCGTCTGCACTTCCTACTGAATTCCATCACCAAGTGCAGAATCTCGGGGTGCACCAGTTGGTCATCGTGATGCTAACAGAGCTCCTGCAGCTCCCGACTTACGCCAGTCCTTGTTCCCAGCGCGCTACATATGTGAACAGGGGCTACCCTAGGGCTTGCCCAGGAGGCAGCTGAGGGCCCTCATTTGTGGTAGTTTGCCACCATAGTTGTCAGTAGCACTGACCATCCATCCCGAAAGTGTCCCAGTGTGGACGATGAACTGTAGGGATGCCCACTCTTCATGGAGCCCTGTGCTGCGGGTCTGTGGTCATTCCACTTCCAGATGTGGCTCAGACTTCCACGAACCTACGCAAGTTAGTCTGATCAGGCTAGGAAGGCCAGGATGGAGGCCTGACCCTGGGCAGCCTCCCTACATTTCCTAGAGGGAGACTGGGAGCATTTGTTTCCGGTTACTTGAGGTTACTGAGGGCCCTCGCTTTCCTTAGTAGTAGCATGATATTGCTGACGTGTTTATGAAGCCCTTTAGCTTTATGCTTCCACATTCCTGGGACTTCATGAGCACATGACTTTGCAGATGCCAGTGTCTAGCTGCTGCCTATGAGACAGAGCTGCTGCCTGGAAGCTGTGCTTCCCAGGGGCTGCTTTCCTTTGTCCCCATCCTTCTGTGTCCTCTGGGACAGCCAGGAGGACCTCCTCCCACTACCTCCTTGCAGCTTTGAGCAGCTTTCTCCCATTGAAAATTTTTTTTCTAAACAAATATAGGCCCCACATTAAAGCAGGGGCAAAACTTTTCTGAGATAAAAACCTTTCTGATATACAATTTGGGTGTTCATCATCAGTTCCATAGGAGGAGCCAGTCCTCTGACAAGGGCTGTGCAGTGGAGCTCTCTGCAGTGATGGGCAGCCTGGGTGGCAGTCCTCTGCCACATATCACTACCGAATGCTCAGAATAGGGGCTGCATAGCCAAGGAACTGCATTTAAATATCCCCATGTGGTTACCAGTCACGGTACTGAACCCCAGCAATCCAGAGGACTTGCAAGTGACCCAGGGGGAAGTGCTCTGGAGAGAGCACTGGCTTTGGACTCAGCTAGCCCATGGTCTGGTTCTGCAGTGCAGCTGGGAGAGCTCAGTTGACTTTCTACATCCCTGAATCACGACTTCTCCAGTGAAGCAGGGATTGTCATGTCACAGGTCTTCTGGGATTCGGTCAGGAAAGCCTGGGGAAAGTCTCACTGCTGGGCCAGCCCTTTAGTCTTCCTGCCCTCGGGCCACGTCAGGTTTCTTCAGTGTGTCTGTTTGCCTTTCTGCTTTCCTTAGACTGTTCTGGGCAGTCACAGTCAAACAGAACAGCATTAAGCTGGAAATCTGGGTAGTGCTGCTGGAAGGCAGAGGCTAGGTGTGGAGGGCCATTTCCTCTGTGCCTGAGCTGCTTGAGATCAGGGCCAGCTTCTCGCTCTTCTTTTCCCCAAAGCACAATTTGTTCTTGTGATTTAAATGCCCACTCTATGTGTGTATAAAGCATCCTAAGCATGTTTGATGACACTGGCAGCCTAGGGGATGTTTACCAGGGCCATCCTGCTTGACAAAGGATGGCTCCATCTTGAACTGGTTGGAAAAAGGTTCATGACTGCCCAGCTCTCTCTGCAGTGCCCTTTGTTAGAAATAAAATTGCTAGAAATACCGCGGTGCTGTAAGAAAACCAAACGCGTGCGTGGAGGTGGGTGGCAAGGCGGACTTCACTTCTGCCGAGGGTGTGCTCTGTACCCTACGCAGCAAGTCCACCTGCTTGTATCTCTAACCTGACCCGGTGATTGCAGAGGCTCGGGGTACAGCCTACGTGACTAGCCAGTTTCAGAACTGAGACAGGCAAAGGAAAAGGCTGTAACCAAAACGGCTGCAGTTGATCCAATTAAGGCAGAATCCTGTGTGCTGAAAACGGACCACCAGACTTCCCATTTCTCACACCTGAGTCAGCCCGAGTCCTCCCCTCGGGCATATCCTTAAATCCCAGGCTGTGGAACCCACCCCCATCAAAGCCTTCGCAGGCGGGTTTGTGTTCGTTTTGGATTTCCTCCATGTTATAGGGACAAGCAAAGGCTCTGTTTGAGCTTGCTGTCACGGGGAGCCAGGCACCATCCTCCAATGTTGGCAGAAACATCAAGCCAGGCACAGCGTGTCACTTGGAGTGGGAAAGTGAGGCTTCTAGATGGGGACTGTTGGACTGGGAAGCTGGAGGTAGCCCAGGAGCTGTGGGACCTTGGTTGGTTAGGGTCTGTGTTCAGCTTTCTCTGGTTGGTTCTAGGTTGAAAATGGAACAAAAATTAAGGAGGCTGTCAGTTGCTGATAGGTCCTGGCCTTTTGGGGGTCATCCGTGAGCCGGGTGTTGTTCAGCTTCTAGGACTGTCTGCCAGCACCACAGGTGTGACTTCTCACGAGCCTGGCCTCTAGGTGGCCTGGTGGCTGCCTGGGCTGGTGCCCAGACAACATGTCATTTCCTCAGTGGGCTGCCACAGACTGCTCAGAGCTCTGTGTCTGTCTGTCATTGTCCATTTGTAAATCAATCTCTTCTAGAAACTTCTAAGAAAGTGATTATGAAGCTATGCAAAGATGTTAATAAGGATTATCTCTAATTTAGAAAATCAAAACATCCCAAGTTTGCTATAATGACCTAGTGAAGTACATCACACTGTGTCATCGTAACATTATGTTAACTACTGTTTTTAGATGATGCAGAGTGTCTAGGGGCATTGAATATTGGCAATAAGTTAAGGTAAATAGGATAGGTGTGAGACGATATCTTCATCATCACTTCATTTTAGTAAAAACATGTATGTCTAGGAAGGAAGGATGGTTGAGAAGAAATGGAATTAACTCTGGTGTAACTACCAGGATGGCGACTTTCAGTGATTTAAATTTTTCCTTTTCTCTGGTTCTAAATTATACAAAGTGAACATGTAGTATTTTTATAAACAGAAATATTCCTATATATTTTTAAGGAAAAAAGAAAAAAGTCCCAATGCTGACCACACAAGGAACTGTGACCCACTTGAGGAAGGGGGACCCTGTCCAGCGGGTTGGAGGAGCGCTGTCTCTGCATGGTCTCTGGGACTTCTCTGCAGCCCATGGCTGGCCGCGCTGTGGGTTGTGCTCTTCCTCATGCAACCATTGCTTGGTGGCCAAGAGAGCATCTGCCCTGATGGGCTATGGAGTGCAGTGCAGGCCTCCGGGGGCACAGATTACCTGCCCACCACGTCACAGAGGTGCTCAGAATGCTTGTCTTCACACTGCAGCAGCAGCTTTCTCCAGGAGCTGGAAGTCTAAGGAGGGAAGACGTGCTTACCTACCCATATGGCGGTGCAATTTATACTACCCTGAGGGCTTAGGCAGGTCTGACCCTGCCTCTTGCAAGGGGGTGTGGGTGCAGATGCCTCAGTGCTGTTCCCTCAGGCCCAGGTCCAGGGGCTTCACCCCCCAGCTGGTGTCCTTCGTCATAGACAGTGGTGCTTTCCACCATGAAGGTGACCATTGGGTGTGTCCACAGACAGCAAGCGCCGGCTCCGGTAGGCAGGTCCTGCACAACGGCATGATCAAAGGCCCTTTCTCTGATTACTTAAAGAGGATTCTGGAGAGCACAGAGCCCCATCTGTACCTGTCCGTCTCAGAGCTCCCTCTGCCTTCCAGCAGACTCGGCCAGGAGTGGGCATGGAGTCTTGGTCTCCATGGTGTGGAGCACTCGACTCACAATCAGTGACACGCACTGGGACCTACTTTTTCAAGGGCTGTTTCAGCTGTAGCTTGAACCTTGAGATTTGGGAATGAGTGAGGAGAAGGACTGGTCAGCTTGGAAGATGGTGAGAGCAACCTTGCTGCAGAACAGCAGCTTTCATCCCAGGCTCTGAACCTCCCAGGCCTGGGCTATGAGTGGGGTCTGCACATGGGCTAGCGTGCTGCTGAGTTAGTCAAAGGCAGCCTGAATCCCTGTGTACCTAGAAGGTGTTTGTGGGTGTCTCCACAGGATCCATACTTCTATCTTTCAGACATATTCAGGTACTTTAGTAATGAGCCCAACAGAAATTTATTTAGAAGCACCTGGAATTTGGAGCAACTGCTCAGATTTGCTTTCCATTCTTGCTCAGTTTTTTTAGCCTGTTTCCAGGAGCTGCCCCACTAATGTCTTATCTCTTAGTGTGGTAACACATAGTCATGTTTTTCAGATCATTGTTCCCAGGGGAAAAAGCAGGAACTCCTGGAGAGTGAAGAGCCCTGGGTACAGGATTCCAAGCAAGGAAAAACAGACTTGCATAGGCGAGAGCGTGCTAGCACCAGCCGGGTGCCTGCTCAGCCTGCCAGGACCACAGCCCTGTAAGTGCTTCCTTAGCTCACAGTGGCGGCATGGGAGGCTGATTCCCAGCTGCTTCTGTTGGTGCTTTCCTCAGGGTAAGGAGGGATTCCCCATTGTTTTGAAATTTTTCTACCTGTCAAGTCTCCAGGGCAATAGGCAAAGACAGATAATCTACCGGGTGACTTCCCAACAAGACAGTTCTGTCCTGCAAGTCATCAGCGGGCCAGAAACATCTGTGCAAGAGGAGATGTCCGTGGATGCCGTGCACGTCTTCACTGATGGGCATGGTGAGTAGGGGGAGCGGGGTGCAGGAGGATGGCAGCTTTCTCAGGGTTCTGCGTGGATGGCAGCACAGGAGGCGTAGGTGGACTGACCTGTGATCACCAAGCAATGTTCTTGGGAGCAGTGTGCCCTGTGTGCCCCCGGGCCTTTGCATGTGCTGTGTCCCCAGTGCCTGCAGTGCGCCATTTGTCCTTCCCCTCATACTTCTGCGGTCAGCTTCAGGAAAACCTTTCCTGGACCCCCCAGCCCTAACCAGGTGCAGCTGTTCCTGGCTCCCCTAACACCCTGTTCTTTCCCTTATTTGCAACTTGTGATGATGTAACTATTCGTATCTTACACTGGCTTGATGAACCACGTGTTCCCCTCACAGCTGCAAACTTTTCAGGGAATTGCCCAGGACCCTGTAAACACGTGCTGGATACATGTTCAAGATCTGCCCTTGATATATTTCTTTGAGCACCTTCTTATAAAAAGGACTTAGAGTGGTGCATGTAAGGACACATGAGGGGCAGGGCGTGTAGATAAGGCCTTGGCTAAGGCCCCTTACAGTCGAGTAATGCTTGCTATTTTACCTTCCAACTTCTCGCTTGGATAATAAATTATATGGCTGCCTTATGTAGTTCAGTAGTTTATAGTGTTAAGCTCTTTTTTTTTTTAAGAGAGAGAGGGACAGTGAGAGAAAGAGAATCGTTTTATTTAGGTTTTCATGTTACGTTTGTTGCTCCAACACTTCATTATGTATGTGTTGCTGGGGTTCGAACTTGCATCCTCGGGCATGCCAGGCAAACACTGTAACTCCTGAGATACTGCTCCAGCCCCTGTTAAGTTCTTTTAAAGTTGCAGAAATAGACTCATGTTGTGAAGAACAGCAGCTCTCCTACAGAGCCTCCAGAGGGCCAAGGTGACCTTAATTTCTCCTGCTCCCTGGAACTGGGGCCGCCTCCCCAGCACTCACAGCACACAGGTTACTCATGCCTGCTGTGCCAGGAGGAGGGGGACTAGGACTGTGTCCTAGGGAGACATTTGCATCAGGACTGATTTTCACACCTGGTACCCTGAGCCTTTGGTAGAGCTCATTTAACTCTGCAAATGAATTCCATCCCTCCCTCTTCGTCATTTGCAGGCTGAGGCAGACAGCTGGGCACTTGCCCATCTGCATATTCAGAGGTAGGGATGGTCTCCTGTGGTCTGCCAATCAAAACTGCATGCCTAATCAGCCTGTTTTGTGCACAATACCCATGTGTGTGCATACAGAAGAAGCTGTCACAGCCTAGCCAAGATCATGCTGACACATGAAGGGAATGCATAAAAAGTGAATTAAGAGATGATTTGTAATTGATTAAAACAATTGAGTGCTAAGTGATTATCTTAAGAGTGTTCTTGAGGAGGTATGGCAAAGAAAGTTTTCTTAGCAGTTTCCTTTGGACGTTGCGCGTCTTCTTGTGACGCATGCTCTGTGGCCCTGGAGCTGAGCAGCTATCCCCATGGTCCGAGCTGAGCTGCCTTCAAGGTGAGCAGTGTGGTGGCCCGTAGCGCACCGGTGCTCACACGGTTCACTCTGCTGACATTTCTTGCATTTGCAGGGGAGGTCAGATCCTGCTACCTGAAGTCAGGGAATCAGAAGGAAGGCTCCTTCCAGCGTGTGCCCTCAGACTCTGCCTGTGTCTCACAAGCCCGGTGAGTGGCTCTGCAGGGACATGCAGCTCGCCCTGGAGCTTGCCCTGGACCTGGCGCGTGAGCCTGGGTGGAAGGAGTGCGCTGACGTTCTGGGGGTCGAGGCAGGACTTGTGTATCAAAGAAACCCTGACAAGGCAGTATAACAAAAAATAAAGAGCCGATTCATCATACCACTTCCAAAACAAATGTACCCTGGGGTGTGACTAGGTGTGGCCGCAGAAAGGCTTCCCTCAGGAAGACGGTGGCCAAGCTCAAGGCCAGCATGCGCAAGCGTGGGTGGTTCCCGCGCATGGAGAGTGCTGCTTTATGGACAGCTTTCCTGTTTCCTCCAAGAGTGCGCCGCATGGCTTTCCTGGTTGTGTGGTTCAATGTTGAACTTGCTGGCACATCCAGAGCGCTCATGGATTTGCAGCGTGCTAGGCCCGCCCTGGCTCGCTGGAGAGGGCTGACTGCATGGTTCATCCCAGGCTTCAAGATGCCTGGGGTAATTCGGGTGGGCACACCTCTGATGCTGGCTCTGGGCATGGAGGTGTGTCTCAGGCCCCACACTGGAGAGCAGAAAGGGGGCTTCAGGAGCCTAAATTTCAGATCCCATGGCCCATGCTTCTTCCCAAGTTCAGAGCTCCCTCCTGGGAGTGCGGGGGAGTTTCCAAGATAGCCTGTAGGGCCCAGAGCAGGGGCTACCCGTTTCCTCACGTGTGCCACCTCCAGAGCGCTCTCTCTGAGTCCTGCTGCTGCTCCCCTGCTCGGGAGCATGTGCACCTGGTGGCACTGCAGGTGCCACCTCTCCCTGTCCACCTGGCCCTCTCCACGCTAGTCTGAGCTGTCTGCTCCCCAGAGTGGCCCCTGCAGGGAGGATGCTCTCTTCACCCTTGCTGGCCTTCCGCTCCTCTCTCCCCTCCCGGGTCCCATGGGCCATTCACAGTAGACCTCTTCTCCAGGAATTGAGCCAGTGCCCAAGCAAAGGGACAACCCAGAGGAGAGGGAGGACTGAGTCCACCCAACTGCAGCCCCCAACCCCTTCTGTCAGGGCGGCTTGGCTTCCATCAGCTAAGGTTCAGCTTGCTCAGACCTGACAGCTAATGGATGTGAATGCAGCTCTGAAAACTGTCCTATTCTGTGCTCCCCAGCTGGAGGTCAGAGCATCCTAAACTACCCTTACAAAAAGTAGAAGCCTTTAATTATGAAGTTAGAAGATGTTTGCCTCCACCCACCCCAGATGAATATGTATTGGTTTTATTCTATGTCAATGCTCTAACTGAATTTACCAGCAATGCAAGTTAGAATAAAGCCCCATATCCAAAGCCTTAAAAAACTAAAACTGTACATGTGCAAATAGAGATCAGAGGCAGGGTCTGTGGGTCTCCAGCACCCTAATTCCTGCAACGCACCTCACTGAGAGCCCCCATTAACTGCTTCTGTCTTTGTTAGGTTTCCTTCAAGTCTTGCTTTCTTTCCTTTCATTTGCATCCCCTTCCAGATCATTCTAAGTTTAGCTTGTTGCCCTCTCCATTGCTGCCTGGGCCTGTGTTTGCCACGAGGCTTTTCATCTTAGTGAAGGATTTTGGGTGAGGTTAGGCTTAACAGCCCCGGGTGCTGGAAGGGGCAGGGTGGGTTTCAGAGGAGCTTCCTTCCGAGGCCCTGTGGGTTAGGGGAGAGTTTCAAAGCATAGGTCACTTCCAGCTCTCTCTCTTCAGGTGCGTAGGACAGCTGGGCCCCTTTCTGTGACGCGCAGGAAAGGCCACGTCGAATGGCTGTGATCATGGTGGGAATCTTTGGGTCCTGTGGCTGAGAATTGAGTCCATCTGCCCTCAGGAAGTGTTGCTAGAGGACCAGGTGGGGAGGTGTTCGGGGCCTGTCCTCTCTTGTTCATCTGTTCCTGTGTAAGTACTCTTCTCAGATGCCTCACCCTGCTGCTCAGAAGCTGGCTGTCATCGCCCAGCCCCCAGGCCCCTCCCACTCCGTCAGCAGGCAGCAAGCTCCTAAGTAAAAGTTTGTGTCTGATTCCCGCCAAGGCCAGGGATGTGCCTGCCTGGGGCTGGTGCAAAGGCCTAGGCCTCTCTGAGGATGGGGGGCCTTCCAGGGAAGGCTCTCTGCTTCCCGGAAAATGCAGCTGAATTAATTACTTAGTTTCTGTGAAGAGAAAAATGTGCACGTGGAAAAGCCACTTTCCTCTTCCAGAAGGCTCTTGGGAATGCCTCTGCCAACGTTTCTGGTGTGCGAACGCCAGGTCCCGGGTCTTCAGCACCTGCTCTTCCTGCAGTGCTGAGAGGGTTTTAGTCCTAGGAGTCTGAGGAGCAGCCCTGCATGCACCCTGCGTGTCTTCCCTCTGTGCGTCAGAGATGGGTGCAATGGTCCACCCATCTCTCGTCTTTGAACGAGTTTGCCCTTAAGATCGGGGACCCTGAGGGCTGTGGGGCAGTGCAGCGGCTCGTCTGGCAGAGCAGGTGCATGCTGCATCCTGTCTGACATGAGCAGGGACCCCAGTCACTTCACCAGGCAACGTCCCAGTGTGGAGCTGTCCCCAGTCATTCAGGGAAAGCAGTCAAAATGCCACAGTCTGTTTAGCGCACGCTCAGGAGCAGTGCCCAGGCCCTTCATGGAGTCAGGTGGTTTCTGTTGAGCTGCTAACAGGCTTGCAGGGGACGTTCCCGTGGTCTCAGGCTACGAGACAGCGGAAGCTGAGCCACCACTCACGGCAGGCTCATTTCTGCAGATCTGTATTAAATCCAGGCTTTTGTGGATGGTGCAATGATGATTTGGTGTCTTTGAATTAGTTGCTGGAAAAAAAAGAGAAACAAACGAGGTGGTTCAGTGTAAATGTCTCCAAGCCCTGCAGCAGTGTACCCATGGGTGGGGTGCCATCACCTTGTCATTGACTCTGTCATTAAAGGGTGAACACAGAGCCAGCAGGGCCAGGCCAGCAGCTCAGGACTTTTCTGCATGGAAGGACCAAGCTGCTCAACCTTGGCTGTGTCCCTCCTGCCCCGTGTGCCCCGGGTGCCTGGATTTTCCAGGTTCTTCCACCAGATGTGCATTTGCATGTGAAATTCCATTTTGTTCAATGCTGTTGATTTGGAGAAACCATACATCACTTGTGCTTGACTGGCCGGGGCCTGAGGGCTCTTGTCGCCCTATCCTGCATCCCTATGGGATGGCCTCCTCTTGGCCCTTCTTGCCAGCCTGTGCCACATCGATATCCACGTTGATCTGCCCTGGGTGCACCCACCGCAGGGTCCTCCGGACACATTTTGAAATTCTCTTCGTTTCTCCCTCTGACACGCTCATCCTTTAAGTCTTAAGTTGCGATTTGCCTCTCTTGTTCTTCTCCATGTCCTCAAGTTGCCTCTGGTTCCAGTGACCACATGCTCCCTGGTGTTTAGCTAACGAGGCGGGTCCCCTCCTCTCTCTGCTCTGAAGAGTGAATAGGCCCTAGCAGAGGATTTCGCTCTTGGTTCTCTATGTTGCAGCAGTGGTTTGGCTTCTTTGTGGAAGAAGACTCTGCTATGAATGTGGGGCCATTGAGTGACCTCAGCTGTGGCTCCACACCTGGCCCCTTGGTGGCTGTGGGAGCCAGAGGTTCTGGTGGTGGACTGGTTAGCATGCCGGAGCACAGAGTGTGAACGTCTCCTTTTGTGAGTAAGAAACTGGGGCAGGAGAAACCTGAACACTCTACGCAGGAAGGTAGACACAAACTGGGTTTTCCAGTGCTGCGTCCGGTGCAGGACATGATTCTCTCCGCTCACGTGAAAGCACGCAGTGAAGGGAACCTGGCTTGGGAACCAGGCTGGCTTGGAAGGAGCCCCGGCCTGGGCACCTGTGTCTGAGCGAGCTGGGTGTGGGCACCAGCCCCGGGGCTTGTTTTTGCTCGGCGCCATGCTGTCTGCTTAGCCATGTGAGCATCTGCTTTTCACCCTGTGAGTAGAGGGAACCCTCACAATTAACTCGCTGGGCTGCTTCAGGTCCGGTGACAGGACAGAGAGCTCAAGACGGTCACACCATGCGGGCACTCGGTAAGTGCCAGCTGTTGCCACCACCTCTGGCTAGAAGTGGCAGGACGGGGACTGGCACTCACTGTGGCCTCACACAGCAGGAGGCCTGGCTTTCTGGGCCCCCTGCTGTGGTGCCAGGTGGGTGAGCATTTGGTGCCCTTCCTCCCGGCCGGCTGTGCTCCAGCACCTTGGCATCTGTGGCGGTTTTGCAGTAGGTATTTCCACATTATGCCCCCAGCTCTCAATGTCACTCATTTTCTAGACCTCCTACCACAGTGGACATAAACTGTGATTTTCAACTTGGAGGGGTGTCTGGTTGGGGCTGTTTCTAAGCCATTTGGCCAGGGAAGGCACTAGAAAAGCAGTCTTTTCCCTGTAATGTGACCCTAATGACTGGGATTGTGTCCAACTAGGCCATTAACCACGTACTCAGTGCTGGCAAGAAAGCTGGTCCTCAGCCACTGTGAAACTTCTTTGCCATGCGACAGTTTTATGTCCCTGACTGCCAAGTATGGTTAGGGAATTGTTAGCAGTGTAACTTCCACATCTCTAAGGGACATCTGGAGGAAACCAGAAGAGGAAGCTTGCTTTCCTCCTTGGCCCACTGTCACCGCAGGAACCAGCACGTGGGTCCCCAAACACAGCAGTGTTTTCCAGTTGTGGTAGCTGTCCTCACGGAGGTAACCTGCACAGCGCTACCCAGCGCAGCCCACTTCCTGTGGGGCTGGGTGAGTGAGCCGGCTTCAGCCGCAGCAGCTATAAGGGTTCCTCCACGGCATTGTTTCACTTCCGGCACATGGGATGGGTTCAGTGACTCGGGGCCCAGCATGCTGGATTCAGAGGGTCCACTGCAGAGGCCTCCCAAGTAGCGCCTAACAGCCTCTGTCCAGCCAAGATCTCTGCGTCATATGACGGAGCGTCCCGTGGGCCAGCTCTCCAGGGTCGTCAGCAGTGCAGCAGAGATGCATGTGAACTGCAGTCCTCTGCGCCCGTGCCGCTGATGGAAAGACGCAGGCTTTGCTGACGGAGGCACAGTGGTCTGCTGAGTGGAAGAGCCGTCTGGAATGAGCTGGTTCACAGCATTCATCGGGGCGTTTCGCACTCAACCGAGTGGTTTAGAATGCAGTCGTCCGAATCAGTTTTTTTTTTCTGGCTTTAACGTGCTGAACTGGTCCAGCACATGTTGAAGTGCAGCTTATAAATCAGGTTTGATTTTGGAGGCTGCCCGAGGTCTTGGGCCCACTGTGGGCCTCGCTAAGGGGCTGTGGCCCTGGTCTAGTGGCCTCTGTCGCCTTGCTGGCTCCTGCTTTTCGTTGCTGTCACTCAGCCTCCCTGACTCTTGTCTTGACAGAGCCCTGCTCACTGGGACAAACTCACAGAACGGCTCCCAGTCATCAGGTGTGCGCACCTGGTCCTGAACAAGGGAAGCAGCCACCCCTTACCAGATCCATCACCTGCCTGTTCAGATCGTTGTCACTTTATCCAGAAGTAGCCAGGCCTGGGTTTGCACAGCTGTGCAGGAGCACGGGGCTCTGTGGGGAGGCAGGTGTTCAAAGCAGAGCAGAAGGTGGTGGCCTCAGCACTCTAGGTGTGCGGTCTGGGTGCGAGCAGGTGTGTGGTTGAAGCATTCACCTCTGGTCGCAGATGTCTGTGACTTCAGATCATGAGTATGGATGGCTGCTCTCCGTGTGGTAATTGGCCTGTTTACTGCTTCAGATTTCGGGGGATCCTGGGTGTTCTGGGTGCCTTTGATCTCAGAGGAGGAAGGCCCACCAGGGGCAGGGGTCCTGTGGGTCTGCAAGCAGGTTCCGCCCTCCCACATTCCTCTTCTGCTCCCTCCTTCCTCAGCCTTCACTCTGTTCCTTCTGCTCTGCCGTGTCCTTATTTGATTTCTTAGCCACAGTGGGAAGATTACCCTGGAAGGTTCCTGAGGTCCAGGCTGAAGGAGGCCCTGCCGCAGGATGCTCCAGTGGCCACACGGGGCGGTGGCCATGCCTGCTTCTGCTGCCTGGGCTCCGAGCCGCTAATGCAATGTCCCTGTGAGCCGTGGCAGGCCCAGGTGCAGGCTGCAGCTGCAGAACAGCACCACGCAGCTCAGGCCTTCTCCGTGGGCAGGCAGTGAGCTGGCCACGCTGACTCCCGTCTAGGCCATGATCCCTCCAGGAGGCCCTGGCCCTCGTCCCCCAGGAATTCTGGAAAATGAGGGGCAGGCGGAAGAGGGGCTCAGAGGACAGGAGACAGACGAGCATTTCAGAGTTTTTCCCCTCAAGGAAAGTGGGGCACAGCTGTGGGCTGTGCTTGCTGGTAGCTGCCCGGATGGTGCACCCTCACAGAACCAATTCCAGGGCCAGCTCTGTCCGCAGAGAGTGCTCCTCTGGCCCAGCCGAGACTCCACCCCCTCTGCTCCCTCCCGCAGGCTGCTCCTTGTCATCCCCCCATGATGACATTGAGTCTCTGCAGGCTCAAATCCGTACCACCCCACTCCAAGCTAGCTCACCAGAAACTAACCAGAGGGCAGGACCATCAGGACCAGATGCACCGAGCATGGTATTTTGTGCTTCAGAAATCTCCTTGCAGACAGGGCCGCTTGGCCTCCCTCTGAAACGTCTTGAAGGGAGGGCCTCCCACGTTGTTTATTAAGATGGGAGGAAACCTCTTCAGCTCTAGCAAATAAACACTGCACTTCAATTCTAATGCAGCCCACAACCCATGGCCGAAAAGAGAGCAGTCCCGGAGGTCTGAGAGGGGCTGTGTGTAACCTGGGAACTGTGGAGAGACAACAGGGGATTCCTGTCCACCTGTCCAGTGGTGACTCTGATGGACCCCCAGCCTTCTGGGAGCTGGCATGGGCCTGCTAGTGCACCCTGGCTATAGCCATACCATCAGAACCCCATACAAGTGCATGGTGTTGAGGCCATGGGCCTCCAGGTGAGCAGAGCAGAGCCTGCCCTCCTGGGCCCATGGCAACCCCTGTGGTGAAGACTGTGACCTGCGGTGCCCGGAGGACAGAACTTCTTACCTTTACCTGCACTTGTCTGGAATGCTCCCCTACTGAGGGGACCTAATCCACTGTCTGTGTCTGTGATACAGAGAATTAGGAGTGCGTTGAGGGCAAGCCTCTCCCCAGTGCTGCCAGCAGAGACGCCTGCAATGCTCGCATGCGGCGGCCCAGAGACTGTGTTCTCCAAGATGAGAAGGAGAGCCGGGGGGAGGTAGAAGGGTCAGGAATGGTTGCCCCGTGCCTCGACCAGGTCCCCTCTGAGCTTGCCACAGAGCCACAGAGCAGGCCGCAGAACATGGTCAGAAGCAGCTCTGTTCAGTCCTCAATACTGCAAAGAAAGCCAAAGCCTAGAGTTTTAAATTGGACATTTACATGGTTTTCACAGGAAAGCAAGGTACTGTTATTTTACGATTTTAAGCAGGCTGGGTGATGTGGAGGAATTGAGCTGAGTGGGACACTTGCTTCTGAGTCCTGGGACCTGTGGCCATGGCTCTGCCTGCACTCTCCCAGGCCAAGGGTTCCGTGTCTCCAACTTGTGCTAACGAGACGTGTCCAGTTCTGTCATGTCTCACTGAAGTGACAGAGTGACATCACTTGGGGGCTTCCGGGCAGAGCAGAGCAGCAGCAAATGTATCATCAGTCATACATAAATTGTGTCCAAAATTGCAGAGAAGTTCATGTGTACGTGTGTGAGATAGTGCTTGTATACTAGATTGTGAGTGCTTACCACAGAATCCATAGGTGAGGAGTCACAAGGAGAAGGGGTCTGTGTCAGTGTGATTTGTACTGCAGGTAGCATAAGACTCAATTCAAAATGGGTTCGGCAATGAGGACACATATTAAATCAGAAAACGAGATACCCAAGGGTGTAGTCAGTCCAAAGCTGGTTAGTTCAGAGGCTCTGCGCTGTCTTCAGGAAGCTGCACAGCCTTGTGCTTATCCCTCATGAAGGCAAAGTGGCTGCTGAAGCTCCAGGAGTTTCTTCCATAGCTCTAAAAGCTGGAAGAACAACAGGCCCTTTTGTTACACTTTAAGACCTAGACAAGTTTGCCTGAACTTTCCTATCCCTAGGCAACTCCTTGCTGCTCCATGATGGCTTCATAGAATTGTGTTGTTTTTCCAATGCAAAGCCAAGCACTGGCCTGATGAACAGCAGAGATCTCCATGATTTATCCCAAGGTCCAGGGAAGGGCCTCACCTCTCCTGAAGCACATGGTCTGTTGATTGAATAAGAGAGGCCCTGTTGCTGGAGTCCTGTTAGGACAACCACTGGGTAGGCAGCCAGCACCATCCCCGTCCCAAGTCACGGACTTATGGCTGGAAATCCGACGGAGCTTGTCTTGGTTCTGCTTTCCGAATGGAAGGGAAAATGCCAGGATTGTGGCTGCTAAAGAGCTGCTGTAGCTTCTGCCAGTCTCCACGTGGTTCAAGGTGATCAGACCATCCCGCCATAGAGTGCCACAGACATAGCAGCGTCCTCCTGCTCACTCCCCTGCGGCATTTCCTGCGTGTTCTGAGAACTTCCTTGCCATGCGTGTTGGCCTGGCCCAGTATCCAGGTGTGGAGGAGCATCAGGGGTGATCATTGCTGCGTCTTCCTCTCTGGGGTCTGGGAAATCGCCAGCCCACCTTCTGTTATTCCCACAAAGCAGGAGGCTAGAATCTAGCTACCGCCTCCCTGCACATGAATTCGGTAGACAGCTGAGCCTGCCACCGCCAGCACACGTGTGCACCCTCCACGGCGCGGCCTGAAGACTCTGCTCATGTGCAGGGCACTGGCCAGCTGCACAGGACGCTCATGTCCACCCTCTGTGCTGGGCCTCCCTAGTGTTCACGGGGTGAGTGATGAACAGGTGGCTCTGGAGCTTGCAGCTAACCACAGCTTTTGCTCTTCCCTCCACAGAGAGATCCAGACCAGCTCCTCCAGCACCACTACTTCCGAGAGTCCAGACCCATCCTCGGGGGACCCTGCCGTCAGTGCCCTGCAGCAGCAACTGCTGCTCATGGTGGCTCGGAGGACCCAGTCAGAAACCCCACGGGTACGCACAGTCCAGGACTGCCATTGGTGGGTGCCCCGGAAGTGGGCTCTTGAGACCTGGCTCCAGGGGTCAGTCCGTCCTCACCGAGTCCTGCCTCTGATGCACAGCAGCCCAGAGAATAAGGGAGGGGGAGGCCGTTCAAACTGCAGGCGGCTGTCCACTGACCTTGCAGGACTGCCATGTTGCGCTTGCGTGTCCAGCCACATCAGGAGGCATTCGCACAAGTCCCACGTCCCACAGGAACTCCCTGCTTGGTCTGCTCCCCCCTACCACAGTTTATATTTTATTTTATTTTAGGCACTGGGGGTTGAACCCAGGGGTGCTTAATCACTGTGCGCTTTCTACTTTTAATTTTGAGATACAGTATTGCTAAGTTGCTGTGGGTCTTGCTAAGTGGTGAGGCTGGCTTTAAATCTGCGATCCTTCTGCCTCAGCCTCTGAGCCGCTGGGATTACAGGCGTGCACCACTGAACCCAGCTTCCCTCATGGTTTTTGTTTCGTTTTTTAAAAAGAGAGAGGGACAGGCAGAGAGAGAGAGAGAGAGAATCAATTGTATTTAGTTTTTCATCCAGTTTCGTTGCTCTGACATGTAGTTGTGTATGTGGTGCTGGGGTTTGAACCAGGGCCCTTGCACATGCCAGGCAAGTGCTGTAACCCCTGGGCCACTGCTCCAGCCCTCCCTCATGGTTTTTAAAACATCTCTGTTTTTTAAAATTACAGTAACATTGTATGTATGCTTAGTATTCAAAAATACCTGAGTGTTGGACTTGAAGAGAGATGTTATTCTGGGGTAGGTGACGTCAGGGGTCTAAACTACAAAGTCTTCCCTCATTTCCCCAGGAGAGACCTCGCTGACGTTCTTCCCCTCCAGCTCAGCCTTGGTGGGATGCTGGGGAGGCAGCACAAGATTGTGATGGTGGCACTGTCCCTCTTTGTGGGCAGCATGAAAGCCAAGCCATTCAGCTGTCCCAGACCGAGGCAGGCTGGCGAGAGTGGTCAAGACGGGGGAGGCCCTGGGTCAGCGTCGAGTTCCTTTCACAGGACAACTCACAGTTCTGTCTTTTATGAGGATTTACTAGCAGATGAAGCAATTATGTAGACAAAGAGATGAGCGTCGTTCGCAGTACCTTAACGTGTCTGCTTTCTATCATCGTTCATTTGCTCCCAAGTCCAGTGAAGTTTTAGAAATACGGACTTCGGGACGCGCTGCCTGCTCACCACGCTCCCTCACCCGGAAGATCGGTGCGACTCTCCGTGCTCTGCTGTGGATCCTGGCTGCTCCAGTGCAGTGATGCATGTTTGTAATTCACCAAAACGTGGAGCTCTTAACTTCCTTGGTAACTAAGGAAAAAGAACTGAAATTCTAGGAATATTATTTTTCCATAAAAGAAGTCAAATGGTTTCTTCTTTCCATTAAATTCTGAGATGTTTTAAAATGAGAGTTTTCATTAAGGCAGCAATAAACAGCTCAGCAAATCAGGATTGTTCCAAGTTTTACAAAGAGGTAGGCATAGTTTTCATGTGACTCTCCCAGAGCCTTGTCGTTGGCCCAGGGGTGGCATTCAGTGTGACTGGGGAGTCCTTTTCTTCCTGCCAGGAAGAACACTTGGCTTCCTCTTTTCACCCTTGACCCATCTGCTCCTGGCTCCTGCATCCACGCCTCTCTGACAGTGAACACAGGTCTTCCCTGCACCTCTGGCCGTGGGGCCTCAAGGGGCAGTGTCCACATGGGGAAGGGTCTGCTCTTGCCACAAGCCCCTCAAGGTCAAAGGCAGCTGTTCCTGTGATGTGGCCCCTGCAGAGGCGGCACTTGGCCTGCAGGTGTTGCCCTCCTGCTGGGCCAGTGTCCCCTTCAGAACCTTTCACCTTGATGTTTGGAACAGCCTGAGCCTCGGCACCTGGAGCGCAGAGGTTTGAAGACCTGCTTCTTCATAGAGATCTGCAGGGGCCTTGGAAGGAGCCTCCATGCTGCCCTCCTGGCACCCTGCAGCTGTCTTCCTCCTCCTCCTCTCCTGAGTCTTGTGTCTGTCCCCTACGGGGAATGGAAACTGCCTTGAATTCATTCTGGAGAAATACAGGTGAGAGCCAACAGAGAAAGATATGGATTAGATGGACCTGGTACACCCACTTCTGGGCACATCCCCCAAAACTGAAAGCAGGATCCAAAAGGGACTTGCATACCCCTGCCCACTGCACCTCTGTGCACACAGCTGAAGGTGGAAGCAAGCAGCCACCAACGAGGAAGCAGCTGGTGCATATGTAAATGGAATATTATCAGCCTTAAAAGGAAGGAAAGTCTGAGGCCCACTACTACAGGACGAGCCTTGAGGACATGGAGCTGAGTGAAATCAGCCAGCCACAAAGTACTGGTGCCAGGAGTAGTCAGATCCAAGGCAGAGAGTGCAGTGAGGGTGGCCGGGGGATGGGGAAGGAGGCTGGCGAGATGTTAATGAACACAGGGTTTCGGTTTGGCAGAAAGAAGTTCTGCGGCTCTTGCACAATGTGAACGGGCAGTAAATATTTAGCTTTGCACTTGAAAATGGTTGAGATAACAAATCCGTGTTACTTGTTTTTCACCATAATTTAGAATATGCACGGATCAGAATAGAAGACCTGCAGGGGCTGGGGCATCTAGAGAAGGCTTAGGGATGCAGCCAGCAGTGAAGGGCAGTGATCACACTGCAGGAGGCAGTGAAGTGGGTGTTTGCCCAGCATGCGGCGGGGGCGGGTGGAAGCCTCCCCTCACCTGGGACCCCACCTTGCACCCATTTCCCCACCCAAGGCACTACAGCAGAGGGGCTCATCTGTCCCCAGACTCCATGAGCACGCCATACCTGCAGGCAGTTTGCTGCCTCACTCGTGCACACACGGGCGGTCCAGACTCCTCAGTTCATTTTGAAGAGATTCTGGGCTGTGGTGCTTCCAGGTGCCTGGAAGAGCAGAGCTTTAATGCAGCTCTCAGGAAGTTCACAGAAATGAAGATCCAAGGGAAAGCAATGCTCTGAGAAGCTGCGCAACATACTGGAGCGCGTCACCCGAGCACGTCACTGGGAGTGAGTCGCAGCAGGAGCCACCAGAAGGCAGATGCACCGCACACCAAGGAGCCAGCGCCGTGTGGAGTTTGTGACCCCAAGGGGAGGAAAGGCCAAGGAAACAGCCAGACACAGGCTGAGCCACACCCAGAGCAGAAAGCCACCACTTCCCTGAATGGAATGAGGACTTCCTGTGTGTGGGGACTGGAATGGAGCCGTGTCACAGCGCGTGTGGGCACGGACTCCTGGAGACCAGTGCTTCAACGTGAAAGGCAAAGCACATGACTTGAAGGAAGGAGATGTGCTCAGAGCCCGTCCAGCCTCCGCGCACAGCGGTTAGGTAAAGACAGCGGAGAGTGCAGACTGTGCAGTTCGGAGGAAGCTGCAGATGGTGTTCGGCCTGAGTCACCCATTTCCTTCAGTGACTCTGAAATGGCACGCAGCCGCGCTGGGAGAGTATGCAGCCTTGAGCACGTGTGCACATGCCGGCATCTGCACTGACAGCGAGCTGGGCAAAGTGAACAGAGGTGGCCAACCTCATGAATAGAGAGGGAGACGCACGTTGGAGTCACAGTCCAACGCTGTTTTGTACTTAGTGACCATCAGAAATAAGAAAGTTGCCTGGCGCTGTACACGTTGCTGAGGGTGAGGTCCCTGCAGCACCTGACCGCTGTGTGTGGATTGTGAACTGTCAGGACCGCTTTAGAAAGAGCTCGCCAGTCAGTAGGCAGGTGGGACGTCTTCATGACCAGCATCCCATTCCTAGCAAGTTTGTGCATTTCTAGAAAAGTGGGACATTTGTACTCCTGGCAGTTCCGTTCCCAGGTGTGTGTGTGCAAAGAGACAGGGACGAGAGGGGTGGTGAGGGAGAGAAAGAGAGAAACAATTTTTATTTAGTTTTTCATGTGGCTTTCGTTGCTCCGAGACTTTGTTGTGTATGTGGTGCTGGGGTTTGAATTCATGTACTCACGCATGCCGGGCAAGCGCTGTATCTGCTGAGCCACCACCGCTCCAGTCCCCCTAGGTGTATATTTTTTAAAAATGCTGGCACATGTGTACTAGGAGATATGTCCAAGAATGTTCATAGCAGTCAGAAAGTTAAAAAAAAAAGAAAAACAAAGCGTCACATGTTCCCCAGAAAATGCAGAAGTGAATCATCTGCATAGTGGAGTATTACACAAGAGTGAAAATGGATGTTACAGCTACAAACAACGTGGATCCACCTGGGAACGTGAGGTTGATTGGAAAGAGAAGCAAAAAGCAGTTGCAGAAGACACATGTGATTTCACGTCTGTGACGTTCAGAAACATAAAACTGAGCAATGCAGAAAGTTTGGAAGTAAGTATGCTAAAGGAAGAAAAGGAAGGGATTCAGTAGAGCTGCTCCGTGTGGTAGAGAAGGCCGCGGGATTGAGGAGTGGACCCCGGGGACCTCAGCACTGATAGTGACGCTGCTTTCTTGTGCTGGATGATAGATGATGGACGTGCTTCTTCTTCATTCCTCATACGCATTTGAAATATGTGTTTGCTTCTATTTCATATCCGAGAAAGACATTTCTAGAAGCATGGGCCCTGGTGTTGTTTAGCGTGGAGACGGCTGTAACTGAGGTCAGTGTTGACATTACTCTCTTCAAAGAGGGCAACCATCAGTTTTCTGGGAAAGGAAGCAATGTGGAAGGTCTTACCCTGCTGATAATGAACACGTGATGTTATCCGCACGTGTGTCCTGGAAATGCCAGGCTTGGACCCCTTTCCCTCCAGGTGCAGCTTCACGTGTCCAAGGAGGTGAATTCTGACATTCTTCCCGCCTTCCAGGTTCCTCCTGCAGAGCCTCTGAATTTCACACTGTCCAGGTCCCTGGGCTCCCAGGAGCAGAGTGCTGCTCCCCTCGTGGGCCTACAGCCGCCCAGCTAACCCAGTCAGAGTCCAGTTCTGAGTCTGTTCTAAGCCTGCCGTGTTCTTAGATTGTTCCTCCGAGCCTATGCCAGACTCCAGGAGAGTCCTGCATGGAGGATCTGACAGACAAACCAATGAGGGCTCATCTTGTCTCAGAACCTGATTGCTTTCCACAGGATTAGAGCAAATCGGGGATAAAGCTTTTACGATCTGGTTCTGAATACCCCATGTTTCAGTCTTCGTAGCATAGATTTATTTCAGTAACTGTTTCAGTTTTTGTTAGTTTCAATGATTCAGCATCCATCCATCAGAATCTCTGTGCTCCTATAAAATGTGAATAGTTGTCCCAGCTACATTCATTAGCACACTTTGGATTGTGACGTTGCTTGAGTCCTTTTGACTGGATTCTTATCTTTCCCAGGAATCGATCCCAGGCTGCTGCTTAGTGGTGCACTGTAATGAAACTCACATGTGTCGTCCCCACTGTGCTCTCCTGAGGGGATCTGGTTCAGAATCTGAGCGTCTGTCTTTCGGTCACGTGACGATGGCTTGCCTCTGTGACCCCTCTCTGTCCTTGCTTTTGCTCTCTGAAGCTCGTGAGTGCGGATCTGGATGACTCATCATATTCTTCAGCACAGGGAAAGTTCAGCCGAGAGGAGTTCTACAAGTTCATCATCTTCCCGGGCAAGTGGATTGAAGTCTGGTACGATCGGCTCACCTTGCTGGCACTGCTTGATCGGTAAGCCCCAGCGAGCGCACAAGCAGCCGGAAGACGCTGCGGCCCGGAGCGCACTTGCATGCCCAGGCTCCTGGCAGTGTGTCTGGGCCGCGCCCGCTCTGCTGCAGACCCAAAGCCAGGCAGTGAGGCCCTGACAGCTTAGAAAAGCGAATGGCAGTCGCAGTGGAAGGCGCGAGGGTCGGGTTAGCTTGGGGGCCAATCTCACTTTGGTCTGCTGGCACCCTGCCCCATTTCTGCAGGACAGCATGGCTTCACCTGCAGCTCAGGGCTGGCCTGGCTGTGTGACTCAGGGAAGGAGGGGAGAAGAGGGTGGTGCCCAGCTCTTGCCTGGACACCATGGATCCTCATTCCCCACTGCTGTGTGATATGCCCCAACTCCAGCGCCCATCTCTCCTCTAAGACAGCACGTGGTGGTCGGTCACTGCGTGATGGAGAGAGGCAGGTAGGGGACGTTTGCTCTGTCCTCCCTGCCAGGCTGCGCTGTGGGCCATGGCTCCGGGGAAGGCTGGTTTGGAAGCTCCGGTGTGGTCACTGATGCCATCGTTGCACACGCTGCTTCACAGCTCAGTGCCAGCCCTGCAGCAGTGGCCAGGCTCCTTGCAGCTGCCGTCCCCCGGGACGGTCAGTGCTTCACGAATAATCGAGAGCGTGCGTTCTGGTAGAGGCGTTCTTGTACATGTTCACTTTTTCTGTTAACCAAGAACCACTGGGAGTTGGGGTGGCTGTGTTAGCCCTTCATGTTGAAACGGATCTAAAACCTGCTTGGTGACTGCTATGGTGTGCATGTGCGGTGTCCCCAAAGCTCGTGTGTGACGATGTGCAGGCTGAGGTGAAATG